>VDFB02043719.1:0-39934 GCA_007258455.2 Sequoia sempervirens
TCAAATCTATGCATTTGGTTTAAAACTATCCCTATCCTTATTTTCATTTGATAGTCAACTAAAGAGAGGTCTAGTTCTTTGTAAAGTGGTGCTAAGAGAGATAATAGGAGATTGAAATGTTTTTTTTTTTTTGGTGGCAATGGGATGGGAATTAGGTACAATCTAGACTCATCTCGATTTGGCTTTCAATTTCCCCTTGTTGCCTTATAAGTTCATCTCATTCTTGCTTAATAGCATCAAGGCTTAGATAAAACCTATAGCTATTAGAAAAATAAGAGGATTCATCATTGTGGTAGTCTAAGTCATATTCATTCTTCGCATAATACCTAGGGCTTGAAACATGAGAAGGTGCATATGAAGGAGCAACCTTAGTGTTGTCTTCAGACATATGAAGCGTGACTAGAACATTTTAAAATGCAAAGGAAAAAATTCAGTTTCCTATGAAGGAATGTTTCTTTACTATGAAAGAAACCTTGTTCAAATAGAGGAGAAGAAAAATATTGTGTATATTATTCTACTAGTGCACACTAATATATGACTTGTAGTATCATCAATAGACTTGTAACAATAGAAAAACTTGGTTCCTAATAGTAGATTTGCCACCTCTTCAAAAGATGAATACCTTGAAGTGCATTTGATCTTCAAGGTAACAAATTAGTTTGTGTTCAACTCACCAATAGACTCATCAAATATTGTAGCATGAGAATGAACACAACCAAATAAAATATCACTAGAGAACAATGTCATTTGTTAGCTCCCAAATATGCATCTCCACAAATCCTAAAAACCAACCCCAAAACTCAACGCCAAGGCATATCAACAAGAGGTAAAGGGTTGGGCTTATGATTAGACAATGACATGAATAGATCAATTCTTGTGAGTAGGTAAACTCACCTTCATCCTTAGGGTATGCTAGGCCAAAAGCAACATTCCTTGAGGTATTTATAAAAGGACAATTAAAGAGAAATAAACATTCAAACTCAAGGCCCAACCATATCGAAAATGTTATGAACCCAAGATTTGTTACTAATTTCATGTCAACATTGACCACATACAAACCTAAAAGACATCCAATAAAAAGATAGTAACTCACTCTTATGATGCATCAAAAGATGTCAGCAATATTGTTCCCCAGCAAATGAATCCACTTAATATTGCACACACATGAACGAGGGACAAAATACTAACATGATCCTCTAACTATTTATCAATTTTAAAATAGCATAAGATATAGCATTTCTTGCAATACTAGATCACACAAGCATGATAGAACCGAAACTAATCTCATTGCTAGCAAGGTACATGTTTAAGATGGAATATATTTGGCCTTTCACCAATTGAATCGATGTCTACTTGATTGGACAAAAAAGTCACAACTTGCAAAGGAGATGAGAACATGCCAACAAATCAACAATGGAATAAATATCACGCATACACACAACCTTAAAGATTAAGGAATCCTATAAGTGAGCATACTTAATTATCCCTTACAAATCAGCAACACCCTACATGCAACAAAAGAGGATGATTGTAAAGTCTTTACAATGTATTAGAACATTGTCACACATTCGTCTAATTGTCTCAGGTTGTTACATGCAACCTGAGATACTACAACCAATCACAAAGACATTAATTTGAAAGCAAAACCTTACTAGACTACACATGCCACTAACAAACACACCTAATAATTTATAGAGTTGGACCTTCATTTTTTTGATACACTAGGATCTGCTTAAGACACTTTCAACTAGAAAATTGGTTCAAAAACCATCCCATAATACCTCAAGCAAGTGAACACACATGCGCGCGCGCGCACGCACACACACACACACGCACACACACGCACATACGTATATATCACTAGAGGTCCGTCCCAACAACCATGAAGGCACATGGAGGAAAAAGAAAATGTGTGACCAATTATCATCAAGTCACCCATATGGCCCTCATCCCTATGTTAGAAGATCAATGCCTTAAAGGGACGAGATCCACCTAGGATCACACAATGATCAGCATCACAAGGCAAAGAGAACAAAGTCTTCATCAAGCCATAGGACCACCTGCAACAATCTCCTCAACAAACACCCACCTTGCAATAAATGTAAGATCAATCTCCAAACATGGAAGATTCAATCACGTACCAACCATATCATGACACAAGCACTAACAGATTTTTTTTCCTACATAATGACGATGTCTATCCAAACAGCAAGATGCACATTTAATCATATTTATTCATAATTTGAAAAAATAAAAAAAATAATACATTCTGAATAGACAGTACCAAAAGACTCGACCTCAAGTTTTGAGGTTTGAAGTCCCCCGACAAGCGCACCATGCAAGCACAAACCACAACCGTTTGCCACATTATGCAACTGAGCATACATATGTTGCAAATCAGCCTGAAGGGTCGGTAGGTAATGTCGAACACCGTCATAAGAACAAATACCACTTCTGAATAACCAGAGCACACCACAGATAGGAAAACACCACTACACACAGGAAGACAACCTTCACAAAGGGAAAGGCCATCACAGACATGGAAGATGAGATCCAAACTGGAAGGCACACGAATGTGAATATGCAAATTGCAAGAAGATTCATGGGGCACTGCAATAGGAGCAATACAAGCAAAGGCAATAGCAAGCTCACCAAACAATAACACATTTATAAATGTTGTGGTGAGCAAATATTCGAGATATGATCTGCAGAAGACATCTGGGCAAATAAAAGGGCACCACGGTAAAGAAAACACCAAATTTGATCATAAAAATTGGGCACAGGGCAACAGGTTGGTCAAAAACCTCCATTCACTATGAATTGCTAGCTAAACTCTTTGTTTTGGTTCCGTCTAAGAAGTTGAGGAGTTGGAATTTGAAAGTACTACTTCAGTCCTTCAAAGTTGACAAAAGTTGGAGTAGAGGTGGGTTTTGGACAAGCAAAGGGATTACAATTGGCGGCCTTGAGGGGGGATATATGTGTGGTGAGTAACGAAACTTTAGCAATTTATCGAAACTAGTAGGTTGTTAAGACCAATAGTGAGGATTTGAGGATGGTTGTAAAAGAACTATATGGTTACACACTCCAAGGGTTGCCTAGAAGTTTCTAATTTATTGGCATTGCCTTGGTGGGATGGCGATAGATTGGTCTGTACATATAAGAGGGTTGAGGTGTTCAATGTAGTCAAATTCCTTGGATTGGATTTATCTAACAGTTATGGTTATGGTTATTTGATGTATTGGGTGGATCATAGATCATAGGTGGAGGTGATGGATGTTGAGGGTTGAGGTGTTGATTTTTTTTGTGTTGGTAGTCGAGGGGTTCAGGAGGGTTAGATTGGTCTATGCATTGAAGAGGGTTGAGGTGTTCGATTTGGTCAAATTCCTTGGTTTGGACCTATCTAATGGTCATGGTTACTTGACATATTGGGTGGATCATAGGTGGAGGTGATGGATGTTGAGGGTTGAGGTGTTGATCATTTTTCTGGTCTTGGTAGTCAGGGGATTTGGAAAGATGTTGATGTTCCTCCTCTATGAGCAGCTTATCTCTTTGTCTTTTATTTTGTTAGTAACAACTGGTTAAGAATGAGTTTTTTTGAGTTTGGTTTTGTATACTTGTTCATTGGTTGTTAAGACCATTTTAGATGCATCTATTATTTGTATTTCAAACAAGAGGGGTCTCTAGATCCCATATTAAATTGTTAAAAAAATATTACTATTATTTTATTATTTTTAAAGGTTGTGTAATTTATTAAGAGTGATAGGATTAAACTTACATTTCTGAAATGATGTTAAAAATGATATCAAAATTTATTTTTACTTTTAAAAAACACTTATCTCCTAATTTTAAACAAAATACTAATTATAATTTATTTTTCTAAGAAACAATGAAATTCGAGACTTTTTAACCAATAATAATCAAAATAAATCATATCTTTATTATTTTCAATTAAGAATGAGATTTTTGTTTCTTTAACATTATCAAGAAAACATAGATTAATAATAAATAATTTTAATTCCTTAGAAAGTAAATTTAATCACTCAAACAAACATGGTTAAATAACTACTTTAAAAATTATAAAGAGGGGGAAAGCTTTATGCCCTAAATGCATAGGGTTGATGTGGTGGTAAAAATATTTAAGAGTGTAATGAAAATAATTGCACGTTAATTATATATGCAATCTATAAATACAAATTAATTTAAATTAATTTAAGATAGATAATTGAAATTAAAACGTAAAAATTAATTGTTATTGTATGATCATTATTTCAACTTTTGCTCATCTAAAAAAAATGCAGTTCATTTTTAATCATTATGAGGTTGATTTCATATGATACAACTTTGATCTATTGCATAAAATAGATATGTGATGCACAAAACTAATCTAAGAAAATATGTACTTCAAACCCTACTCACCATCATCTTCCAAATAGTTGATATTGGCAAGGTGGTGTCTAAGGACATCATTTAGTAGCTTGTCGATTCAATATTGAAAGGGTTCGCCTAGGTCAAATTCCTTTATCATACAATATTAACTACATCAAGTGATATTGAAGATAACATACATAAACATGCAGATAACATATGATGTTGTGGATCTAATTCTTTATTTCCCATTACAAATCAAATTGTACTCTAATTATTCTCCCATTTGAAATTAAGTGTACATCAAAATCTTTATATACCATGTAATAGCAACACATTGCACAAAACATGTGTTAAGTTAACTCATGATTATTAAAAGGGAATGGGAGAATTAAAATTTGAACTTGATGAGTTGAATTTTATCATCATTCCTAACTGCCTCTGAATTGAATAGCATACAAACATGTAAATGAAATATATGATTATGTGTATTTATTTTTTATTCCCTTTAAAGATTGAATTGTGTTATATTTGTTCTCCCATATAAAATTTAGTGCAAATTGAATGTCTTTAAATACCATGGCATGGTAACATGTTGCACAAACATGTATTTAAGTCAACTCATAACAATTAGTATAAGGGGATGAAAAATAGATGTTGATTTCAATTAATTGAGTTTTGAGGTTGTTCCCATGGAACTTGGAGTTGAATCAAGTCAGTCTCAATATTATGAAAATATAACATGGAAAGATTACCAAGATATTTGATTGATAAGAAGCAAATACTTTCCTATATAGAATTACAATGAGCTAAAAATAGATTGAACTAAAAATAGTGAAAACTAAATAAATCATAAAGACTAATTTAAGACTAACCTAAATTTGAAACAACTTTATTAAACTCAAGTCTAAACACTAGTTGACCATTAAAATATAATAATACTTTAATGCCCTCCCTTAATGATCAATCTACTAACTACACCAAGCTTATCCCAAAATTTTACAAATTTTTTAAGACTCAGACTCGTTAAGAATTTTTCAATTTGATCATTAGAGGGACAATATTGCAACATATCTAATCCATCTTCTACAATTTGTTTGATGAAGTGAAAATGTAGCTCCACATATTTGGTATGCTTGTGGAAGTCTAGATTATTGGCAAGTTTTCAAGCACCACTTGATTGTCACAAAACAAGGGTGAAAGTTCTGCTTGAGAATCTTCATGTCTAAAAGCATCCTTCTGAGACATACAACCTCACACATTATTTTTATTGTTCTTTAATATTCTCCTTTAGTTGAGGAGAGATATACTACTTGTTTCTTCTTGCTAGTCCATTTGACTGCACCCATTCGAAGGTTGAAAACATATCCAGAAGTGGATTTTTTGTCATCAACAAAACTTGCCCAATTTAAATATGTGAACTCAACCTACCTAGGATCTTTGCTTCTATTGTGCACAATTCTAAATTCAAGTGTCCCTTTTACATATTTCAACACCCTCTTCATTCTAGTTCAATGTTCTATATTTAGTGTTTTCATGACTCTAGAAACAGAATTCAAAGCATAGCTAAAATTAAGTATAATGGTTGTAAGATATATAATATTACCCACTAGGTGCATATATGTTGACTCATTAACTACCTTTGATTCAATTTTGGCTAAAATTTTTAGCCCTTTCTCCATAGGTGTTGACCAAAATTTGCAATCTATCATTCTGAAGTTGTCAAGAAAATTCCTGGCATATTTAGACTGAGAAATATAAATACTACCACATGTTTACCAAAATTGTTCACCTAGACATTAATGTAGGAGGCCTAAATCAATCATGTCAAAAACTTTACTAATATTATATTTGATATGATCAATAACAGTTGTCCACTACGTATAATAATGATATCATCCACATATCTGACAAAAAATGATAGTATTACCACTGCATTTGACATACAAATTTGGATCTGAAGGACTCTATTGGAACCCTTGTTTGATGAAATACTTGTCAATTTTGATGTACCATGCCCTAGGTGCCTATTCTAGGCCATATAAATATTTTTTTAGTTGACATACAAGATGCTCCTTCCATGCAACTTGAAAACCTTGTGGTTGAGACATGTATGTTTCTTCCTCCAAATCTTCATTGAGGAAGGCACTCTTCATGTCCATTTGATGAACTATCCATCCAAATTGACTTTTCATGGCTAGAGTTAATTGAATATTACTCATCTTTGTTATAAGAGCAAAGGTCTCCTCATAGTCAATTCCCTCTCTATGAGAACCCTTTAACAACCAACTTAGCCTTATATTTTTCTAATATTCTGTCTACCTTGTACTTGACCTTGTGTACCCATTTATAGCCAATAGGTTTCTTCCCTAGTGGAAGATCTAAGAGATCCCAAGTCTTATTTTTCATAAGACTTTCATATTTTATAGCCATTATCTTTTCTTATTTTGATTTTCCTTTTACTTCAACAAACACTTGTAGCTCATACACTCCTTGAATATTGACCATGAGAGCAAAGTAGACTTTTTTTGGCTTGCTCTTGCCTCTCAATGATCTACCCTCGATAATTTCACTTACCCAAACATCTCCAATAGTGATTTCCCACCATGTTGATCTCCTCTTTGAAGTCTCTACATTCAAATCGTCATTCTCATCATGATTTTTGCCACCAGTATTTGTGACATCTAGATGTTGATCCAACTTATCATCAATGAAAACTTGGTCTAATTCTTCATGCTCTAAATCCCCACTTCTAGTGGAGCTTCTTGAAGTTCAATTATTGAATCCTTATCCACAATAGGCTAGTCTTCAGTAATCTAGAACTGTAGAAATGTTTGGAAAGGCCCTTCTTCCTCGTTAATCACAACATATCTATTGAAATTCAAGTAGTCAACATCAACATCAACTAACATGTACACCTTATGATTCTCACTATTCCCTATAAGCATTAAGTTCTTACTCTTAGGATCTAATTTGGTCTAGTTTTCATTTGGAATTCAGGAATATACAATGGAACCAAAGACCTTAAGATGAATAACTTTTAATTTCCTCCCATGCCATGCTTCCTTTGGGTTCTTATGTTTCACCAAATGTGTGGGAGACATGTTTAGAAAATAAACTACAATATATACTACCTATTCTCCACCATATATCATGATGAGCACAAGCTTATACTAAGAGGGGGGTGAATCAGTATATGGCTATCTTTTTCCTTTTCAAATTAACACGCACAATAAATTTAAATGCACAAAATAAATAATAACACAAGAGGAACACAATATTTACATGGAAACTCTTACAAGAGAAAACCATGGAAAAATATTTATTTATATAAAAATCGTACAATTTTTTGTAGGAACCAACCTACTAGAGACACCAATCCCCAATTATACTTGAGCACCAACTCAATATGAGACACCAATATCCTTTAATAAGAGGCAACCATCCTCTTGATATATAAAATATATGTTCTCCTTAATAATCTTCCTTTCAAAATCTGCCTTTGAATGATCTTCAAATTAATTTCTCTCCTCAAATTTGTTGGTTTATGTATGATTTTTCAACTTGTTCTCTGCACTTTTCTCCACATTCCTCAACCTCTCTATATATTTTCACCAAGGGATGCGACTACTTGAATGGATACATATTTTTGAAAAGGGATGCAACTTTCCAATTTGTATGCACCTTTTCATGCCAAAATGTGGGTACTTCATTAGAGGGTCGACCTATACAAAATATTATTTTATTTTATTTTTTAAACACTACTAACATGGGCACCACACAAAGAGGGGTTGACCCATTACATAAAATATTTTATTATTTTAATTTATAAATATGGGTGACATAATTAAGAAGGGTTGGCCAAAATTAAAATCAATTTAATTTAATTTTCTTTAACACAATAGAGATGCCAAACTAGAGGGAGTTTGACTAGTTGTTGATATGATTTTATTTATGCCATGTGAAGTTAAATTTTCTTTTGTAATTCCTTTTTAATAATGTGATTTCATCTTCTTTGATCAGTGAATTGCATCATGATGAACTTTTCATCAATCTTCACCATCAAATGCCTAAAATTGTGTCTTTGACATCAATGACAATAATTCTAACAATCTCCCCCTTTTTCATTGATGGTAACCCTATAAAAAATAATATGTTTCTATTGCTCCCTCTTTTCTCTACTTCTCCCCCTTTGAAATCAATGGAAAAGGAATCCTCAAAGCTATAAGATAGTGTAGTAATGAACTACACCTAAATACCACTCTCCTGAATAATGAATTTCATCAATGACTAGATGAAGAGGCTATTATTCCCAAATTTTGTCAAAGATACTCAAAAGTCTCTTTTGGAAGATGCTTTCTAAAGATGTATGTAATTTGTTCCTATGCAGAAATATATTCTAACTTCACTTGTTGGTCTACCACTTGCTCCCTTAAGAAATGATACCATTTGGAATTTGTTTCGTTTGGGAGTGCATCACATGATTCTTTGATATGTTGATTGAACTTGTATTATCACAAAATATGGATATAGGATGATCATAATCTGCCTTGATATCACTCAATGTTTGCTTAATTCAAAGAACTCGAGTGCAACAAGATTTTGTTGCAATATACTCTGCCTCTGTTGTAGATAAGGAAATTGAAGCTTGTTTCTTACTTATCCATGATACAAGACAATTGTCTAGAAATAATGCACCTCCACTTATACTCTTTTTGTCATCCACACTACCAAACCAAACCGCATTAATGTATGTTACTAAGGTGAATTTTTCAGCTCTTGGATACAACAACCCAAAATCCAAAGTTCCTTTTAGATATTTAAAGATCCTTTTAACTACCTCCACATGGGCTTCTTTTGGTGTATCCTAAAACCTTTCCACCATACTAGAACTACCTGCATAATGTCAAGTCTTGAAGTTGATACATATAACAAACTCACAATCATTGATCTATAAAGTGTTTTATTAGTCTTAGGAGATTCATCATCTTTACTTGACTTTCACCCTATGACCATGGGTGTACTCATAAGTTTGCAATTAACATTATGAATTTATTCAACATCTCCTTAATATGCTTATCCTATGAAACAAATATTCTTTTATCTAATTGAGATATTTGTTTCCCAAGGAAGAAGGAAAACTCATCAAGCATAGGCATTTAAAATTCCTTTTGCATATTCATTACAAATCCTTGGCACATCTTATCATTGCTACTCCCAAAAATAATATCATCAACATAAAATGCAACAATCAACTAATGTTCCCCTTCAGTTTTGATGTATAAATTGTTGTCGAAAATACCTCTTTTGAATCTTTATTGTTGTAGATACATAGTTAGTCTTGAGTACCAAGCCTTGGGGGCTTGTTTCAATCCATAGTGTCTTCTTTAACCTGCATACATGATCCTCATTTTTAGATAGGATGAATTCTTTGGGTTGTTCAATATATACCTTTTCTTCTAAGTTTCCATTCAAAAATGTTGATTTTACATCCATTTGGTAAACTTTGAATTTCTTAAAACTATAAAATTCTAAGAACATATTTATAGCCTCAAGATGAGCAACAGTGGAAAATATTTCTTTAGGCTATAAAGATGTTCTTAGAATTTTATAGTTTTAAGAAATTCAAAGTTTACCAATATTTATGCAAGGAATATTTATGCATTCCTCACAACTTCACCATCACCACTTAGTTTTTTTTTTAAAACAAATTTAGTGCCAATTATATTTTTATTCTTAGTTCTTGGGACAAGCTCTCAAGTTTCATTATTTTCAACTTTATTTAATTCCTCTTCCATAGCACTCACCCAATGTTTTTCTTCACTTGCTTCCATAAATTTTTTGGGTTCAATTTTAGAAAGCAAGGAAATATTTGCAAGTTCTAATGTAATGACCAATCTTCTCCTTGTTTGAATTTTTGTACCTTTATCCCCAATAATTAATTCTTTTAGATGATTCTTGTGAAAAAATCTAGATGGTGCCTTAAGTGCCTTGGCTGGTGTCTTTGATTTTCTCTTATCACACTCATTTTCAATCTCTTCCTCTACTTCTTCTTCTTTGCAACTTCCTTCTTCTTTATAATAAACTTCTTGAGCCACTTCTCTTTGATGCATGTCATCATCTACTCAAACATTTTCACTTTCAATAATCTTGAGCAATCTTTTATTGTAACATTTGTAAGTTTTTCTCCTTAAAGAGTATCAAAGGAAAATACCTCTATCTTCCCTAGAGTTGAATTTTCACAAGTCTTCCTCATTTCTTCTCATATAAAATTTACTCTCAAATAATTTGAAGTACTTCCCTCTAGCAAGCCTACCTTTCAATAGTTCATATGGTGTCTTGGAATTTTTTTACTTTGATTTTTCCTCGGTTTTGAATGTAGATTGTTGTATAAACTGATTCTCTCCAAAAGGTGTTTAGTAGCTTGGACTCATTTAACATGGTCCTTTCCATTTCTTGGATTGATTTTTTTTCCTTTCTTCTACTCCATTTTGATGTGGAGTTCTTGTGGCAAAAACATTTCTTTTTATACCACATTGTTCACAAAATTATTTAAATTCATTTGAAGTGAACTCTCCTCCTCTATCCTATCTCAAACATTTGATTTTTAGAATGATATCATTCTCAACTAAGGATTTAAAATCCTTGAACTTTTCAAAAGCTTATGATCTCTTTCAAAAAGTAACCCAAGTCATTCTAGAATAATCATCAATTAGCAACATGCAGTCATTCTCACCTTGCATGCTCTTTGTTCTGGTTGGCCCACATAGATCAATATGGATAAGTTCCAAAGGTTTAGATGTAGAATATTCCTTTTTCTTGAATTTCACCCTTGTTTTCTTTCCATATTGGCATTACTTGAAATTGGTATTTGAAGGCTTCAAAATATTTGGGATATCTCTCACTATCTTCTTGTTGGTTTTAACAAGATTATGAAAATTTGTGTCTCATTCTTTTGTGTCATAACCAACTCATGTATTCTTGCCCCATATAACACTTTTCACCTTTGATTACACTAAGAATTTAGAGGTTTTGGTTGTTATACTTGCATCTAATATCAATTTCTCTTGCTTCTTGATTTCACATCCTTCGCCATGAAATGTGAGAGTGTACCCTTGGTCACACATTTGACTCACACTTAGGAAATTGTGCTTCAATCCTTTAACATATATAACATTCTCTATTTTTTTCTTCCATTATCCAAGCTGATATTACATTTTCTAGCTATCTTTGTCATAGAATTATCCCCAAATTTCATTGCTCCTCCATTCACTTCCTTTAAAGTGAGAAAATTACTTTTGTTATCAGTCATGTGGCTTGAGAAACCACTTTTGATATACCATTGGTCTTTCTTATTTTATGCATGTAAGGCAGTTTGAAAACCATTTCCCTTTCCTTCTTTTCTTTCTATATTTTGGTGTTTTCTTTATTATGCTTTGTCATATTTTATTTCTTGTTCTATTTGGGAGAATCTACAAGACCACTTCTACAAAATTATGTTGTGTGCCCAAAATTATTGCACTTATAGCATATAAAATTACAGTCTACTAGAGGGGCAAATGAATTATAGTTTCTATTTGTGAACCCATATGAACTTCTATTCTTATTTCACCTAGTTTTTCTTGCACGAATCCTACAATCAATTTCATTATGACCAAATTGATTACACATGAAATAATAACCAAAGAAAGAGGGTTGTAACCTGGTCATGTGTGCTTGCCTTGGAGGAAAGGATATTTGAAATTTATTCTTATTAACTTTTGGAGGAGTTCCATATTTTTTTGGAGCATGATTATCTTGCTTCTTGTTGCCTCCACCTTTGATGGGACTTTTAAGGGCATCAACATAACTTTTTGGTTTTTCTTCAATGGTCTTCTTTGATGGCTCTTTGGAATCTTGGTTTTCCTTTGCATCATAACCAATGCATATCTTTATGAGTGGCAGAATTTTCTCATTTATAATATCATTTAGGATCTCAATACTCTTTCCAAACATTAGGCTTTCGTTCAACTTAGTGGTTGTATTTTCTAGCTCTTTTCTCAAAGAAACAATTTTGGACTCCATATTTTCACAATTTTCTTCCTTTACCTTCAATTGGATTCTAACCTCCTCTTCAATCCTTTTAGCTTCTTCAATTTAAACTTCTAGATTGATGATCATTCTTTTAGATTCTTCAAGACTTTGTGATAACTTTTCTTTGGATTCACTATCTTCTTGAAGTTGTACCTTTTGCTTCAACTTCTTCTTTTTGAGTTTCTTGATTTCATCTAGGGTGCAAATAAGTTCTTCCAAATCAACTTCTCCATTTATTTTCTTTTCTACCTTTTAATAATTTTTTAAGATGTCATGTTTTGCCTCTATAACCATGAATAGGATATCTTCTTTATCACTAGAGAATGAAATTTCTTCAGATGAGTTGCTTTCCTCCTTATAATAGAAGCTTTTCTTTCCTTTATAAACATCTTCTTTTTCTTAAAATTTCCATGCTTGTGGATCTTTTTGTGTCTATTATATTTCTTCATCTTATGTGTTGGAAATAACTGTTGAAACTGATTTCAACTTAAGATTTATTGTCATTGATTCCAAATGTGTGTGCTAAAGAATGTATAATACTCTAGAGATAGTGGTTGTGTTGAGATATTTGTTGTATAGTCAACAATGTAGTATATGGGAGAATGATGAACAGCTTAGTGTCTAAGTGTGATGTGGAGGTAGGTACACATGTTTTGATGGGTTTACAATCTGTTTACATTGATATTATTCCTACGTGGTGTACTGCACATGGATATATGTTACAAAAATTTTGCTAAGGTGTTCATACTAAGTTGTATACTCTAAGAAAGAGTCATGGTATTTTGGTCTACTTCCTTCCATAGAGAAAGATTTAGTCTTGTAGTTTAGAAAATAAGATGATTGAGATGTGAAGGTGTTATATCCAAGAATTCATATCATTACACCTTGTACAGTAAAAGTTATAAGTGACAGAGTTTTAGTTTGTGCTTTGGCAGAGAAAAATATTGATGAAGGCCTATTAGAATGCTTCACATTCCTCTGGTGAGATAGATGTGGTTGTGTGGACTTAGGGATATGGTCATAGAGGTATATGGATTCATCCTTGCAATTCTTAGATTTTTTGGTAGTCTACAAGTGCAGTTCTCATATGATAGAGTTGTACAATTGGTTTTAGGATGCTCTATTTTCATCTGTTCAAAATGTTTCTCTTCTTGCACCAACATATGATGATCAATTTCTTCAAGAGAAGGTTGAAGATTGTATAAGAGTGAATTTTCACCCCATGTGCAAATCCCCTTTTTTCCTTTATCCACATTAGAAAACTGAGTTCGGAGGCTTAATTCCACCTAAGCCTGCTGCTTGCATCCCACTTAGCACCTGTTTTGAGCATCGGTGGACGCATTTCTATCAGGGATGCCCATGCGGCATGTAGATGTTCACATGGCATGCTTACATCCCTTGTAGATTCTTGCGGTTGAACCTGCAGAGGCATTACTCTTCTCATTGGAGGTGAGATTGTAATGCCCCCTTCGGCTGGCCGACCTGAATATGGCTATTTTTCTTCCCTCTTCCTTCAAATTCTCTCTTCATTCCTTCATTGCAAAGCTTCCACAATCTTGGCACTTCTTCTACACAGCTTCAAGCATTCAACTTCACTTCCTTTTTCATCCACTACAAGCTTCAAGTAGTATTCTTGAATTCCATTGCATCCAAAGCAACACTCCATCACGTCAATAGAGAAAGTTCGATACTACACCATTGTAGAAAAGGCTTGAGTTCCTCTCATTTTTCTCCCCCAAGCAGCCTTGAGTGCTCTTGGTGGAGGTGGTAAGCTTCCCTCTCAAATCCTCTATCATTTGGTTGAGTTAGCACTTTACTGTTTTGTAGTGCTCTTTTTCTCTTCATTTTATTATTTCCTTTATCTTGTTTCCTTGGCTGTCTGTGGAGGTGGAAACACCTAAATGGGGTTTGACTAAGGCAAACCCCTATACAACCACCCAACATTCTCCTCTCTTTTTGTGTGTAGGAGTATGTGCTTCTTAGAGGATCAACTGGTGTAAAAATTCCTTGGTGAGATCCTCCTTGCTCTCTTTACTCTTGCTTATTTACTTTATAATATTAGAGAGTATTTCATTTACTTAATCACATTATTTTGTCCCTTTAGTTAGTCAACTTGGCCGTTAGCTAGTTTTTGTTGGTTTGACCTCATCTTCACTATTTTCTGGCCATACAAATGCCAGCATACTTTAGAGATTCCAACATGTCATGTTGATCTCCAGAGACCGCACTTTCATCCTCAGACAAAGAGCTTCCTAAGGCGTAGTGTTAGACCTAAAAACTAGCTCACCTAGCCCCTTCCTATGTTTCGAGCCTGCAAAGTAACTAAGAGGCCTTGTGGTCCTTGTTACTCTCACCTCATGTTTCTTAACATTACACTTAGCTAAGGTAAGTTAGGGTAGCCTCTCATGTCTTGACCCTCCGTGACCTGGGGTCTTGCATGCGGTCGTCCCCCTCTCTTACATTTTTGGTGAACCCAGTGTCAACCAATGTTCGTTCATCTGTTGGTGTTGGATTCTCTCTAGTATAATTTGTGACTGTTGTGCCCCTAAGTGTTGTGAAGTTTTATGAGCATCACAACCCAGTCCACAAATTTTGGGCATATCATTAGGATAAGTGTGCGACACCTCCCGATGGAAAGGATGAAGGTCTCAATTGGTCTCTCTACTGGCCTTTTCTCTCCTCCCTTTGTTAGTTTGGCTATACAAGAGTATTTTTCAAGGAATGAGATGGGATTCAATGAAAAAACCAATCATGTTCCCACTCCCCCTATGTCTCCTATTCCATCATCGGTGGATGAGCATGAGGCTATTCAGATTCCTACGGAATACATTGCCTCCCTTACTAAGGGATTGGGAAATTTAGAGAACCACTTGGAAAGAAATCTAAAGATGGCCAAAGCCAATCGGGTTGTCAGTAAATTAAAACATATGATGTGTAAAGATCAAACAGGCATCGAAATTCTAACTAGCCTCCTTGGTCTCGCTGAAGCATGTGCTCCTTCAAACAACCCTAGCTTTGCACAAGGAGTCACCTTTTGGGAAGATGGACAGTTAGGGGTATCAATGCCTCCCACATCCGTCTATATGGTGGATGTGGTGGTCCCTTCTATCAATTTCCCTTCTGAACAATCTGAAACTATCAGAGTAAATAGAGTCCCATTGGGCTTTAGCTTCACCCCTCCTTTCACCTCTAGTAGTGGAGGCTTTTGCGGGATGAGTGGTGGAGGCTTTGGTAGTGGTGGTGGATTTGATAGCGGAGGTGGTGCCAATGGAGGTGGGTTTGGTGGAGGACATGGTGGTGGTTTCGGTGGAGGCCCTACTGGTGGTAGTGGCTCTAGTGGTGGTTCTAGTGGAGTTCACTCTGGTGGTGGCTCTGGAGGAGGCCTTGGCAGTGGTTCTGGAAGAGGTTCCTCTGGCCCTCTATCTTCTAATGACCCTATTCTAAACACTCTCCTTTAGAATATGGGTAAGATGTAGAGCCAATTGGGGAGTCTTTCCCAAGCCTCTACCCAGCCTATCTTCCAACCCTTCTTCCAACATAACCCATTTTCGGTTGCCACCTTGAACACTCCTTTCCCTCAAGGGATGGAGATCCCTAAATTTGAGAAGTTTGGTGGTAAGGGAGACTCGCGGACGCATGTTTCTGCCTTTAATGCCCTTTGCACATACTTCTTCCATCATAAGGCATTGATGGCCAAACTGTTTCCTCGATCTCTCAAGGATATGGTACTATTCTTTTCCTAACAACTCTATTTTCTCATTTGATCAACTTGTAAATCAATTCCTTAGATAGTTCCAAGAAAACATCGAGCTGAAGATAACCTTTTTGGATCTCGTCTAATGTAAACAAGGAGATAATGAAAAGATCACTGATTTCATAATGCATTATCAAGCACTCCTTTCATAAATCTTGTATCAACTGCCCAAAACTGGCATGCAGAAGGTATTCATAGTTAACTTACAAAGGCCTTGGAAAGAGAAGTTTTCCCTTATGAAATACCCTTCTTTTGCGCACTTGCGTGTAGCCTTATGAGAGTACCAGTAAATTGTTTCTCAATTCAAGGGATCCTCCTCATGCTCCCATTCTAAGGGGAATTACATTGTATCAATCTATGGGAAAGGTAAAGCCATTGCAAATGTAGTAGCCATTGCTAATGACAACAACCTCAAATGCAACCAGAAGTTCACAAAGTTATCAGAATCTTATACCTTCATCTTACAATTTTTTTTAAAGGATAAGATCATAACTTTACTGAATCCTAATCCTATTAAAGAACCTTACCCTAATTGGTATGATGGGATCAATTATTGTTAGTACCATCGTGTCAATGGAAATGATACTGAACACTGTATACGGTTGTGTCATGAAATACAAGACCGCATCGAGGATGATACCATTCATCTTGATGGGAGTAAACTAAACGCTAACAAATCAATGGCGAAAGAAAATAGTGAACTACAGATATACACGGACCCATTTTCATCACACTCTACTAACATGATTATTGATCCCACTCATTCTATTACCCAACCTAAGGCCTATGTTAATATGGTCATGGTAACTTGCACTGTTCCACCCACACCCGGTTCACCGGACATTAAATTTACATCATAGGATTTACCCTTAAACAACAAATCTTCACCTCTCTACATTCCTCTTCAAGTCAATGTAACATTGTGACAGGAGTCTTGATAGACCCTACAATCCATGTGAATGTTATCACTGAGGAGACATTAGTATTAAATTCATTACAAAAGGAAAAATATGAAGAAACAAAATCTACCATCCGTACACACGATGGTATGTGCCTTAAACCTTATGGCTTTATCACCTTGTCCATTTTGGTTGGACCTAGGGCTATTGACACAGTCTTTGATGTTATCACAGAGTCAAATCTATTCAGGCTAAAGCTAGGCATACCTTGGCTCACATCCATGAATTGAATCACCTCTGTTATTCACAAGAATTTAAAGTTCTCTCATGAAGATGTCGTGCACGTAGTGCATGACACTAGATAACAACCCTTAGTGTCCTATGGTGGATATTCATTGGATTACTTATGGCCCTCCCCGATCGATCTACTTCCTCCGAGAATGGACATACTTTACAAGAATTATGTGAAGTATAAGATTGAGGGCAAAGGGTAGCCAAATTTGACCCTTCCCGTGACAAAACAATCGGTCACCTCCTCTTCCTGAGAAGAGAAGAAGAAGCCCGCACCGAATACTATTCCTTCCCCAAAAGGGAAGGAGAAGTCCACGTTGGCTCCCTCTCCTTCCCATAAAGGTAAAGAGAAGGCTACCTCCTCTCGGTCTGCCTCATCCTCTCCCCTTCTTGGGAAGAATATTGGATAAGCCAACTTGGCGGCTACCCGTTGAGTCTGATGATCCCTCCTTGGCGTAGGCCCAAACTCAAGATCGTGGACCTCCCTAACGAATGCTTCGGACCATGGTATTACTTATATGGTAGAAAAAAAGGTTATCATAGAGAATTCGACCCGTATAGAGAATTCGACCCGTAACCTCCTACTGCTCCTACACCTAAGGCAGTGAGCAGAAAGAGGCCCACTGCCGAGGCTCTCAAGTTGACTCCTCCTGTCACTCCTTAGCCTGTTCCCCCTACTCCCGTACAGGAACTTGTCCCTCTGCTAGAAACAATCATAGTGGATGTTCCTATGGTTGAGCAGGAGCCTCCTGCTCCTTCGTAAACTCTAGCCTCTAACTCCAAGATCCATAGAAATCGCCTTGCATGTGAATGCAAGCACCGACGAAAGGCTCTCTTAGCCGAGAAAGGCTGCCTCAACAAAGAAGGAGGAAGAAATCACCACCCCTGCCTCAAGGCCCCCTGTAGCATCTTCTTCCTCCCTTTATTTTACTTCCCTTTAGTTTGGATTTGTACTACTTCTGGCTTTCGTTGCAAGTATGAATGCACCTAAACCTAAATGGGTATAGGTGTTCATCGCTCCCTCAGTGGATCCATCTTTGCTGATGTCCATTCTAGATATCTAGCCTTTCTCAAAGCCCATGGATATGGTTAATACCTTGGTTGTATGCACCATGCTTCTTTCTTCCTCTTCCTCTACACCTTTGGCCTCGTCTATGGGGAGTTCATCTCCTCTGACGAAACAGGAAGTGGAGGGTGGTCCTTCTAACAAAAAAGGACGTTGGAGGACCCCACTTCTCAACATGGAAGCCCCGCATTGACTTGTTTTGTCCTAATAACAAAACCTATCCCAGCCTCCCCTGAGTTTGTCACCACTCCCGAGTCATTTGGAAAGCTTCATGGTGAACCTTAAGCACAGCCTGTCCCGTCTGCTGGAATTAGACATGGTGATCCTATGGGATGCATGTTTAATTCCATCGATGAGGTCTTGGCCCTGTCACCGATCTTCGCAAAATCGCTAACCTTGACTCCACAAGAGCTCCATAGAGAGGAACTTGAGGGGCCCTGTTCCTTAGCCCTTGGTGCAGGAGGGCCGAATGCTCCTCCTCTTGACATCCTACCATAGCAGGTTCATCCTCCTTCCCCTTATGAGGATTTAGATTGGGAAGCGAATGACCTCTTGGCCAATCAATGTTAGGAGGAGGCCCCTTTTCTTGATCTTGTGTGTGTGTGCATGTGTTTTGTGATGTGTTCTCCCTACTTATGCTATGTGTACCTAGATGACCCTCGTCACCCCCATCGGTGCTTGGATACAGGCGTGGTTTTTGTGTCGTAAACCTTCTTCTATTTCTATCATCATTCTTCCATGTTTTTGTTTAACTGTCGTTAAATTTGGGATGATGCAAAGCATTGGGAGCATTTAGGCTCCCCTTCCATGTTGACCATATATATTTATATTTACGAGCAGTTCTGACCTCGAAATATCAGGCTACCCCTATGTCCTTTATTTGTGTTTTCCCTCTTTTTATTTATCTTTTTCTCTTCTTTTCTTGACTTGTCCTTTTCATGTGTGACAATGCCTTTCTTTAACACTTGAATTTTCATAAAACACATTCATTTTCGATGAATATTTTCTTGAAAGTCTTCACAAAGTTTTCCTTAGAATCGCATTATCGACTTGGAACCCTAACGGGACATGTTTCCTTCATCACAGGTTTGTAGAGAAAGGGTTTGAAGACCTTCGTCCGAAGTGGGGACAACTCGAACCTTCCTCTCACGTGGGGGAATATCCTTCCTTTTGAATTCCTTGATGAAGTGAACATCTTTCAAAAGGATTCCTTGATGATGGATTGCTCTAAGAAAAATGGTTGTTTTTGAACTATGTGTCCCTTGAGTGGACCCCCCTTTTTCCTCATAGCGGGTTCCCAAGGAACCCTTCTTTGAAAGTCTCTATTCTGAATGGATTCCTTCACATTTAGTCTAGGGGCAACCCGAATAGACTTATTCCATTTGCCTTTTCATGTCTAGCTTGGGGGCAGTCTGACTAGACCTCACCTTTCAAATAGCACGTCCCTTGAGTGGACCCCTCTCCTTTCGAAGGGTTCCTGAGGGATCCCTTTGAAATACTTACAAATCACTTACAGTTTGTGTGACTGTCTGCTTACTTGCCTACACAACCACTTTCTTACATGCTCTATCTGTAGGTAGATGTGTCGGTTCTTCTCGACTTTGCGGAGTCCACTTCCTTTGGGTTTCCTTCATGGGGGAGATCTTGGAGGATACCTTCCTTGCAGGTCTACAAATCTATAAGGTGCTTTCTCAGTTTCCCCCATATGCGAGATCTTCGAGGAAACCTTCCTTACCGGTCTGCAAACTTGTAAGGCGCTTACTTCACGAGGCTTCCTTCATGCGAGAGATCTTGGGGGTTTCCTCGCAGTTTTGTTGGCTTGTAAGACACTTTTTTTTCTAACTTCATAGTTTTGAGCACCTATGAAGTCCTTTTCTTTCCCTGCACCTTCAGGTTTTCCAAATTATAGTCTGCTTCCTCGACGGTTCAGGTATACATTTCTAACCCTACTCTTTCTTGATCTACATTACCGAGCACTCATCAATATTTGTGCTCGCTAAAGTGGGGAAAAAATGTATAAGATTGAATTTGCACCCCATGTGCAAATCCCCTTTTTTCATTTATCCACCTTAGAAAATTGAGTTTAGAGGCTTAATTCCACCTAAGCTCGTTGCTTGCATCCCACTTGGCACCTATTTTGAGTGTTGGTGGAGGCCTTTTTTTCGGCAATTCCCGAGTGACGCGCAGACATCCATGTGGTGCGCTTACATCCCTGGTAGATTCCTACAACTAAACCTGTAGAGGTGTTATTGTTACCAATTTTTTGCCACAGCTCAATTGGTGGAGCTGGCTGAACATTGTTATATCTTAAGGTGAAATTATAGATTATGTTTGAGTGTTGTTGCACTTTGTTCATTATTCAAGTGATAGTTGTGCTTTGAAAAGAAGAACGGAGTTTCAGAAGTGTTATTCAATGTTCCAGAATTAAATAAAGTACAAAATTGAGTGTATAAACAACAAAGAATTTCAAATGCTTTCATTTATTTCATGGAATAATTCATATTTACATAGATGCATTTGATTGCAAGAATCCAAATGATATTACAACATTGCATTGAAATGCATTTTCTTTTCAAAATGAAAAGCATAAAATGAAATCAAATATCCACACAAGTCATGGATGGGATTGTCACAGTGCATAAATAATAGCACACTACACTATGGAAGATGCGAAAGAGGAAATCACATAAGTAACGACATAATCATGATTGCCTGATTGGCTGAAGGTCGACGCTAAAGTGGTGCACCTTTGTCTTCTCGAGCTCCATTGAACTGTAAGAGAAAAGAGGGGGATGTCAGAGGCTCTAATTATGAAGACACCTATATGAATCACAAACAATAATGTAGTTTTTTGTTAATCATACACTAAAACAATCAAGAAAAGTATAGAAGAAATGAGTTGAAGGAGAAAAATCAACATGATCATTATATCTTGTTTTTATGCTAACATTGTTTGTTTCTTTGTGCAGGTATAGGGAAAATCACAAAGATATTTATTATTCAAAGACCAAGCATGTGGAGAAAAATGAGCTCCCACAAGGGTAGAGCTTTGCATGCTGCCCTTATTCATTACAAGTGGGCTGATAAGAGATTGTATCATCATATTCATCAAAAGGAGTGATATACAACTGAAAGAGTAAAGCATAGTTATTTATCAAGCATTAAACCAACTATGCATTCATAACTATCAGGTAGATGCTTTTTGAAAGCTACAGGTGAATAGTGAGTTTAACCCTCTCAATTAATTCAACTGAGTACATTTATATCAAATGTTGTTGTATGGTTCACGTTCTTTTACAATCAGTGTTATTTGTTCGTCATGATCATATACAGGATCGGTTCATCAGTGTTCTTTTTCACAACCAAGGACAGTGAACAAGCATACATTATGCCTTAATGAAGAGATTTGTTTTAAATTTCATCTTAGAAGAGAACAGATTTATAGAACAGTTTGTTAAGTGGAGCATAAAAATGCATGAAGAGTGTCAGGTTGAAGCCCAAGAGTATTAAGGGACAAACATTGCATTCAAATGGTAATGAACAGTCAGTTCCAGTTTGGCTGATAATACAAATACAACATTAGGAATTACAAGGTGAGAAATGATCATTTCAGAAGGTATCTTTGAAGTGTTAATCATGCACTGGAAATGCACTGAAATAATCAAGTAAGATGTAGTCCTCAGAACTACAATGTTTCAAAAAAAAAAATTGTGTGCAGAGAAAATAGTATGGAAATAGTAATGCATTAAGAGGTGCCCTTCTTCACAAAGAGATAGATGCAGAAATAAAAATGAGTAAATCTTCATGGGTCAAGCTAATTTTCACATGAATATCAAAACAAATAGATTTAATGCAATTTCCAGCCTACCCATGTAGGTGTTTTCAGCAGAAAGGAGAAGGAATGTGTGTGAATGCATAGTGTTTCAATGGACAGTTTGTAACACAACATAATGCACCGAGAAAGAAGTATGCTCCAGATTTCCAAGAGTTCATATAAATATTGAGAAAGCAGAATGCCATGGTGAGTTCGGCCCAATTTAAAATAGCAATATATTTTTTTGTTTATTCTTTCGAGTATACCCTCATTGAGGTTTGAAAATACGATCTAGAATATCATAATTCCTAGTTTACCCATGAAGGTTTTAATAAGAAAGTCAGATATTTCAAAGGAAAGTACCATCAATGATGGTTCGATCCCATAAATTGAATGCAAAATGAATATACAAAATACCCATGTTTGGGGTTTGATGTTAAAAACAGAAATTGTAAATTGCAGTGTCAACCCATATGTGGATTTTACATGAAACAAAAAGAATGCAAAATGTGAATTTCCTTTGGTAGGTCGAGCTTCAGAAATGGAGAAAGTGGTTTTCATTCAAATCTCATGATACCCATGAATGGGTTTGTCCTCAAATATACAAAATGTGAGATTCTTGTTTTGGGTCGAGCCCAGAAGCTCTAAAAAATGATTTTCCTAAGATACATATGTTGCGGCCTGTACATGCCCATAAAATCTTAAGTGAAGGAGAATGTTTCGAGCTTTCTAAAGAGGAGAATATACACTTAGAACAGTAACTCACCATTTCATGCTCGCTGAAGAATACACTGGCCGCGGCCAGAACATTCACCATAGGCTCCAAACTTGAATATTTTCACCATGGCGGCCAAAGGAAGACACAAAGAGCCCAAGCTCAAGGCTCGAGCTCTCTTAAGTGAACACAAAGAAGTATACAAATGCATTAGAGATTGTCTTGGCCTCGGCCACAAAGCCATAATGAACTAAAAAGAAAAGCCATAGAAGTTGTAATAATAGTTTACCTTGAGCACAATAAGTAAAAACAATAACCCTCAAGCAAGCTCTTTCATGAAAGATTCCAATCAAAGCTCGAGTTCAAGCTCATATAGGTCGAGCAAGAAGAGAAAAGCACGGGAAATGAAAAAGAAAATCAGAAACAAGCATGAGCAGGTTGCAGCCTTTGTAACCTTTACTACTTTTAGAATGAAGTGAGAAGTCACAATAACATACAAATCAAGCTTACCCAGTCAAGATTCAACTGTCAGAAGGTGAAGGTGAAGACTCTTGAGCATGTAAATTATAGTTTGAGCTCAATCATGGTGGCGGCGTGCTCTCTTAGGCAGAGCAAGTTTTTTTCCAAATGATGATTGCAAAAAATGAAATCATATTTTAGGTTTTGACTTCCTTTTGTTCCTTGACCTAATTAGAATTAGATCAGATATTATAATTGCCTTTGAATATTCACAATTGACAATAGCATTTGATTATTGTGAATTAACCAAAGTTTGAAGCTAATGTTTGAAAGGCCGAAAATTCATATGCCTAAGTCAAGCTTTGAAGAGTGATGGAGTTATTTTCCTAAGGTTTAGGATTATTTGTTAATGAAGAGGGTTGTGGGCTTAGAGATACTTACGATTAATGATGCCTTGGTGAAGAGTAAATAAGTGGAGATATATTTAATTTTAATTGATTTTGTGAGAAATCAATGAGAGTTGTAATATCATTTTACATTTGACACTTAGGGTTTTTGTTTTTGAATTGATTTTGAAGAAATCAATCAGGGATATTGATGAGTAGAGTTGTCTTGTATATTTTTATGATTTTTTACAAGAAAAATCAAGCATTGTAATGGAGAGATAAGGTTGTAATGCTTTTTGTGTATGTTTAATTTGTAATCTAATTGAAAACACAAACACAATTAACAAAACTTTAAACTAAAGAAATTGAAATAAAACTTGAATGATAAAAGAGAATTTCTTCAGAAACGTTCTGTCTTTCTCTATCTCTAGAGATTTGTTTGAAGCTTGTGGCTCTCAGATTGTGTAAGCTCAGCTTCTCCAAATGGCTGCTGTAGAATGAGTATGCAAATGAAAATCTCTATTCTATATGCTGGTGAAGATGGGATTGCTGACGGATATAGACAGGGGCTGTGAATTATACACAGGGGCTGTAAACAGAAGATGCTATGGATTAAAAATATGTCATGATTCTATGCTATTGCTATGCTATGATTCTATGCTATGAAACTTTGAATACTATGAATGCTAATACTACTTGCAATTTGGCTATAGTTTTCCTACTTAAAATTTCTATATGATTTGGAGCTCTCGACAGTCATATTTATAGATTTTTGCAGGCAAAATCCTGGCTGGCAAGAATCTACGGCTGTGAGATTGTCTGGTAGAATTGAAAGGTGAGAGATGGAGAGGTTGAGAAGAAGATGGAAGAGGTTGAGAGGTTGGAGAGAAGGATGGATTCCTGTCTTCAACCCATGGGAACAAGCCTGCATAGAAACAGAGAAAATTAAATTTTCTGTTTTGACCATTTGCTTCCCGGGAGTTGAAGATAATCCCCAAAATAAATAAGTAAATTTATTTAATTTTATTTATTGAATTTTGATTTTTGATTTTTTAAAAACTATAGAAGATTTAATTAAATATTTTGAAATATTTAATTATGATATGACTTTAGAAGAATATGAAATTTTAGAAGAATTAATTAAATATTTTGGAATATTTAATTATAAATAAATATATGAATCGAATTAGAGGAATTAATTAAATATTTGAAATATTTAATTATAAATAGATATTTAGAAGAAGAAGAAAATTTTAATCTTTATTTGAATAAAATATTCAAACTAAGATTATATGATAATTAATATAAATAAATCGTAATATTTATTTAATTAATTAAGAAATGAATACAAAAAGATGATTAAATAAATTTATTTATTTAATCAAAATGAAATAATGAATAATATAAATAAATTATTTAAATTTATTTATACATAGATGGAATTCGAAGATTTAATTAAATATTAAGATATTTAATTAATTACCAGACAATGTGATGTGACCATTTTTAGGTGTATACATTTTGCCCCTCTTTGAAGTGATGTGTTTTACGCATTACTTCAAAGAATTTTGAAATTTTCCCCAGATGTTGACTGTCGAAATGTTGATAGGTATATGCCCCCGCGAACGATGAATCGATAAGATTTTGAATTTTCATGAATTTTTTGAATTTTTATGGTTTTTGTGAAATATTTTGATTTTTATGATTTTGAAAATGTCGATTCATCGTTCAAAAATAATGATGAAGAAAATTGACCCGCAAAAATGTGAAATGAAAAATTGATGAAGAAATTGCCCCTGCTATGTTAAAATATGATAAAATGCTCCAATTTTACCATTATATAGGTTAAAAATGTCAGTTTCCATGTCATTTTCAATTTTAACCTAGTAAAATTTACAAATTTTGAGCTCTGAGTTGATAATTATGGCACTTCCAGTTCACCAGCACCGTTTCGAGCATATCCGACGACATCAGCGGCCAGCGCACTATGGACCTCCGGTATGTGTCCCGTAAATCTCTTGTCTCTCAAAAATTTTCCGTTTTACGCATGTTTTTCAATGTTTATTTCAAAAAATTAAGTTTTAGCGCCCTTAAAGGTTTTTGTAGCGCATACAATATTTTTCGTAGCGCATTCAATTTTATAGCGCATTTGATACTTATCATAGCGCATTTGAATATTTTCGTAGCGCATTTGATTGTATAGCGCATATAATAGTTTTGATAGCGCTTTTAATAGTTTTCATAGTGCATACAATTTCTTAGCACATTTGATGAATTTTGTAGCGCTCTTGATGCTTTTCATAGCGCATGAAATTGCGTAGCGCCCGTGATCAAAAGCGTAGCGCTATTAATTAATTCTTTAGCGCCTAAGTTTCCTTAGCGTCGATGATGAATTTTATAGCGCCCATAAGCAGTTTTATAGCACTTTTGATTGTATGTTGTTGCGAATGATAAATTTGTTCCCAAAGTTGTTGGAAAACAAATATAAATTGATAGATTTGTTTTTAAAGTTGTTAAAAACAAATAGGACAGACAAGTTTTCTTCTAAAGTTGTTAGAAAGAAACTTGATGTTGATTATTTGCGTTCCATGATGATGAAAAAAAAATAGTTTGATTGATTCGTTTGCTTCTAAAGTTGTTAAAAACAAACATGATTTTGATATTATTCGCATTTCATGATGATGATGAAAAATAAATAATTTGATATTTAGTTTTGGATTGATATGTTATGATGATTTGATATTGATGTTGCTTTGATAATATGTCAACAGGAAAGATTAGGTGTCTTGCAGTTACGAGAGACATTTCCAAGCACATGGACATTGATTCCACATTTGTTACAGTCAGATAGAGATGTGATTGATGCATGTGGTTTGAGTTCATTACTTCATATGCCTGAGGTTCGCCTCAACAGGGCTTTATTGACAGCACTTGCAGAGCGGTGGCATAGTGACACCAACACTTTTCATTTACCGACGGGTGAGATTACAGTGACCCCCGAGGACGTATATCGCATCCTACGAATCCTAGTGATGGGAGAGATAGTTGTATTTGATAGCCGAGAGGTTGGAGGCACTGATTCTTTGAGGAGGATTTTCTGAGATGATCAGATTGTTGGATACTTCATCCCCTGGGGCGAGATTACAGATACCTATCTGCCTTTACCAGCTGTTCTTGCAGGATTTATTGGAGGTGTGTTGTGCCCCGACCATAGGTCAAAGGGGTTTGCGATCGGATGGGGTCGTGTTTTGGAGAGTATGGTGATGTAGGGGACACGGTATGCATGGGGTACATGTATGCTAGCCCACCTATATGACGAGTTACATCATATTGTATATGGTAGAGGCCGAAGTTTTGCTGTTGGATGCTCATTACTACAGATATGGGCTTGGGAGAATTTTGCTGTTTTACGTCCATTGACTCGAGGACAGCGACCAGCTGGTCGAGCATACAGATGGAGATATGCGCATATTATTGCTCAGTCGAGACTGGGCAAACTAGTGTATTGGCAGCGGCTATTAGATAGTTTGGATATAGTATGCTGGAGACCATATTTGGATTGTGAGCCATGGCCAGAGGATGCGAGGGAGATGCCATATATTTGTACTTCCAGATTTTTGATTGGGTGGACTACATGGATCCTTGAGAGATTTCTTGCTGGACAAGTACTTCGGCAGTTTGGTCAGATTCAGGGTATGCTTGTGGGTTCAGCTATTTATGCGCGGCGACAGCCAGAGCTTGCAGTGTGGGGTCCACGGATTTCTTATGAGGCAACGATGGCATAGTTCACCTGTTTGGGAGCACAGATGTGGGATTACCAGGTGGATGTTCTTGATGCAGGGGCAACACTAGAGTATGTCCAGTATGTCCTAGAGCATCCAGCACCATGTATGTTTGATCCTGATGAGGCTATTGCTCCTATTATTGCACAGAGACATCGACAAAGAGATTCGGCTTTAGAGGATGATGATTCAGAGGACATTAATGATGATGAGAGTGGTGGAGATGACGACTCAGAGGGAGATGATGGTGGTGATGGTAGGGGTGGAGATAGAGGTGGCAGGAGAGGCGGTAGGAGAGGCGGTAGAGGTAGCAGAGGTGACAGAGGTGGACCACGGATGAGACATACTGACCCATCCCCTTAAGTAGATCCTATAGTATTAGGTCAGATATCCTCTTTATAGAGTACAGTACAAAGTTTACAGACTCAGCTATCACAGGCACAGGCCTTGATTTCACAGTTGCAAGGTCAGGTGACTTTGATTACTGCTGAGAGGGACGCAGCTAGATAGCGGGGTGAGCAGGCTATTGCCTTGGCAGATAGCCTACAGAGAGTAGCAGCTAGCACCTTGACAGGTGACATGATGAGAGAGGTTACCAGAGCCACACAAGAGGCAGAGTTTTATCAGACCAGATATCATGATGCAGTTCCACCTGAGCGGAGAGAGAGTTATGCTCAGTCACGATCTACTCATGGTCGGTCTCATACTACCAGCAGGGGTGTGACACATCCTTTACCTCCAGGAGGGCCATCAGGGATGGGCGGAGCAGGTCCATCAGGGGCAGGTGGTACAGGTGCCAAACCAGCGCCATCAGAGGATAGCACTGCTTAGTGCATTGTATATGACATTTTCATGATATTTTGTAGAGGCATTTTGTATACACCTTGAGATGATCCCATTTTTGATGATATTATATCATTTGTAGTTGACATCCTTGTACATTTTGACATTCATTTTTGAGATATATGAAATGCAGCGATGATTTATGATTATATATGATGTATCCATATGATCTGTACTATATAATGGTTTCATGATGTATGTTATTTATATTCATGATTGTATGAGATGAAGTTTATTTGATGAATGAATGCATGATGTATATGATGTATGCTTTAATTTTATGATTTTCTGATACAAATGTATGAAATGATGTTTTTGTGAATGTCAAAATATACTCAGTCATTTTTTTGAAAATATATAAACATTTGATTCTTTGCCAGCTTTTTAGAAATCTATAAATGCAAAATGCAAATTCTAACATGAATGCAAATCTATACTAACCATGCAGGACATTCATACAATATTGCCATTTGGAGTGCTTATACATGCTTTTTGTATCATCATAGAGCTTTGAATTGTTGAAAGTTAATACAAGCATCAAAGGGTATGTTAGCACCAGTGATGACCTGAGTATTGCTTTCATGATTTTTAATATAGCAAATTAATACAAGCATCTAGGTATAATTGAACCGAGATGACCTGAGTATTGCTTGCATAAACAGACAAGAGTTAACCCGTTTCCCATGCAAATTCTGAAATGTTATCCATGATACATAGTAAAGCATGCCTCGCGACCAATTTGCATAGTACTAATGATTTCCTCGCAAATAGCAGACAAAGAAAAATCATACTCCTTCCTTGCTCTTCTAGTTCAGTACATCATTGAATTACTCCAGAGATATGATAGAAAATCAAACAACCATTCAAATCCTGCTTAAAGTATTTCAAACATTTATTCAGATTAAGATCATCCAATTTTTAGTTATCATCATTGATATTCTCATTTGTTTGAAGCATGTTGTTTCGATTTCCATTGGCATTGAATAAACATGTTGTGATTGAGTTGATACGACAACGTTTGTTTTATTTTGTCAAACTATTATTTGTCTATTTGTGATATTCTGAAAGCTCGTTGCCCCTCTCTTATTTGTATGTTTCTGCGTTTTTCCCCCAATGTAAACACAACCTAAGGATAAAAGATATGTACAAATTTCATCAAGCCATGATGAAACATAAAGATTCCCATTACATGATATGGATAATGAAAGATATATACAGATGATAGATATGGATGAAAAATGAAAAACAAGACATGAACTAATAAATGGAGGAGCCCATTTTAATTACAAGTAACACATGTTTGCCAGGTTTTCACTACTTGTTTTTATTGCACTTTTTCAGGATTTTTCTAATTTTTTTTATTTTTTCAAGACTTTTTATGATGATTTTTTTTTTTGATTTTTTTGATTTTTTCAGGACTTTTTAGACATAGAACTTCTTCAGATGAATACTATTGATTGGCTCTTCAAATAGGTCCCCCTCTAACGTGGATAACTGATATGCACCAGAACCGTATGCTGCTACGATAACAAATGGACCTAGCCAGTTAGGTTCAAATTTCCCTTTATTTTCTCTGTCTTGCTGATTACGTGAATTTTCTCTCAAAACTAAGTCACCCACTTGAAATGCCCGTGGTTTAACTCTGTGATTATAGCTACGGGACATAACTTGTTGGTAACCTTTCAAATGATCAGCTGCATGTTGACGCCTTTCATCTAACAATTCTAATTCTTGGAGGCGAGAAACCCTGTAGTCTTCATCACTTATCAATCCCTTGAGTGAAACCCTAAGCGAAGGTATTTCAACTTCTAATGGTAAAATTGCTTCTACTCCATAGACTAAAGCATATGGTGTAGCTCCTGTTGGTGTGCGAACACTGGTTCTGTATGCCCACAAAGCTGGGTTTAATTGGACATGCCAATCACAACCAGCATCATTTACTGTTTTCTTCAATATCTTCAAGATGGTTTTGTTAGAAGCTTCTGTTTGACCATTACCCTGTGGATAATAAGGTGTAGAGAACCTGTGTTGAATGTGAAATCTTTCACAAAGTTCATCTGCATCTTGATTCTTAAAAGGTCTTCCATTATCAGTAATAATAGAATTAGGAATTCCATATCTACAAATAATGTAATTTAGGATAAATGAAGATATTTGTTTACCAGTCACTATTGTTAGAGGAACAGCTTCAATCCATTTTGTAAAATACTCCATAGCTGTGATGATAAATTTATGACCATTTGACGATGAAGGATGTATTTTACCAATAAGATCTAATCCCCACTGAGAAAAAGGCCATGTTGAAGCAAAAGGTTGCAGTTCTTGTGCAGGTGCATGAATAAGATTCCTGTGAATCTGGCATTTAGAACACTTCTTGACAAAAGTAAAAGAATCTTTTTCCATGGTAGGCCAATAGTACCCCATTCTGACAAGTTTCTTGGCTAAGGTCAAACCACTCGAATGAGTTCCACAAATACCACCGTGAACCTCTTGTAAGGATTTTTTAGATTCATCACGTTCAAGACATCTAAGGAGTGTACCATCAAGACCACGTCGATAAAGGATATTGGAAATTAAGGTATAACGGGATGATTGGCAAATGAAATTCTATTTTTGGTTACGGGATAAATCTGAAGGTAAGATATTATCTTTCAAATAGGTATAAGTCTTGCCATATAAAGGTGAATCAGAACCGGCTAAATGACATATGACTTGGGTTTCAGGATTATCATAGGCAGGAGAAAACAATTGTTCCACCAAGAATTCATATTTGGTTTAATCTTCTGATATTTGTAATAAGGAAGCAATGGTAGCCATTGCATCTGCAGCTTTATTATCAATCCTTGATATTTGTGAAAACTTGATTGACACAAAATACTTCTTATAATCATCCACCATATTCTTGTAAGGTAGTAGCTTATCATCTTTGGTTTGATAATCATCATTAATTTGATTAATGACAACTTGTGAATCACTGTAAACTTCCAGCTCTGTAATCTGCCATTCCAAATCTATTTTCAATCCTATAAGCAATGCCTCATATTCAGATATGTTATTTGTGCAAGGAAACATCAACCTATATGATCGTGAAATGGTATGTCCTTCAGGTGTAACAAAGAAAATCCCTACCCCCGAGCCATATTGTGTATAAGATCCATCAAAGTATAATGCCCATGATTTCTGAATTGTTGTTGTAAAAACATCTACATCAGGAAACTCAATGTGCATTGGATTTTCTTCTTGTAAAGGTGCTTCAGCCAACTGATCTGCAATGACCTGTCCTTTAATAGCTTTTCGATCTACATAGTGAATGTCAAACTCACTTAAGATCATTACCCATTTTGCAAGTCTTCCTGTTAAAGTAGCTCTGCTTAATAGGTATTTCAATGGATCAATCTTTGTTATCAGCTTAACTGTATGAGCCAATATATAATGTCGCCACTTTTGAGAAGCAAACACTACTGCAAGACAGGCTTTTTCAATGAAACTGTAGTTTAACTCATGTCTTGTTAAAGTTCTACTGATATAATATATGGCTCTTTCCTTTCCTGTAGAATCTTCCTGTGCTAGCAAAACTCCCAAAGATACTTCTATTGCTGAGATATAAAGTATGAGTGGCTCTCCTGGAATAGGTGGAATTAAAACTGGTGGATGCGTAAGATATTGCTTGATATGATTAAATGTTGCTTCACATTTGTCATCCCATTTGAATGGGACATTTTTATGCAATAAATGTGTAAATGGCAAGCTTTTGTCTTCCAGTTGAGCTATAAACCTTCTAATGGACTGTAATCTTCCTTGCAAGGATCTTAATTGACTGATATTTCATGGTGGTGGCATGTCCATTATAGCTTGTACCTTTTCTGGATCAACCTCTATACCCTTTTCTAAAACAATATATCCTAGGAGTTTTCCAAATGTAACGCCGAAAACACATTTTTTTGGATTTAGTCGAACATTGAATTTCTCCATTCTAATAAATATTTTTGATAAGATTTCCAGGTGTTCTTCTCGTGTGTGAGATTTGGCAAGTAAATCATCAACATAATCTTCTATGAATGTATGCATCATATCATGAAAAATAGTTGTCATTGCTCTTTGGTAAGTAGCTCCAGCATTCTTTAACCCAAATGGCATTACATTCCAGCAATAGGTACCCCAAGGACATGTAAATGTTGTTTTATCTTGATCCTCTGGTGCAATTTTTATCTGGTTGTATCTTGAAAATCCATCCATTAATGAATACATAGCATGGCCAGCAGTTAAGTCAACAATCATGTCTATGTTGGGCAAAGGAAAATCATCTTTGGGACAAGCCTTATTTAAATCTCAGAAATCTGTACAAACTCTGATCCTTCCATCTGGCTTTGAAACAGGTACAATATTGGAAATCCATTCTGCATAATCAATAGTTCGAATGAATCCAACATCCAAAAGCTTCTTTAATTCTTCTTTGACCAATAATGCAACATGTGGATGCATTTTTCTGAGCTTTTGCTTTACAGGTTTTGCTCTTGGTTTAATAGATAAATGATGCATTATCAAATTAGGATCTAACCCTGGCATATCAGCATATGACCAAGCAAAGTTAATTTGATTATCCTTCAAGAATTGCATGAATTTCAGAACTTCTTCAACTGTTAATGATGCTGCAAGTTGCAAAACTTTTGGCTGCTCTGGTGTACTTATATTGATTGATTCTATTGGTTCGATCAAAATAGAAGATCTTTCATGATAATACTTGGGAAGAGTGTCAAGTTTCTCATCCTTCAGTGCCTCAAAAAGGTTTTCACTGTTGGATTCGCTCTTTATTTTTCTCTTTTTTTGATCTATCACTGCCATTTTTCGGTTTTCACCAATAGATCCATCTTTTATTTCATTTATTTTGCAGCTAAGAGACTTGACACCCTCCTTATCATGAGTATGAAATTCTTGAATGAAACAATTGTTTTCTTCATTTGAGGAACAAAGGAAATTTATAATGTCCTCGTCATTATTGAATGTAGGAATGTGGATAGGTGCATTAATGTCCCAATCAATAAGTTCTGGATAAACTAAAGGCATAGGATCATTAGGTTGAGTAAGGTCTTGAATTGTCAAAGTCATGATATGGTTATCATCCTCATGGTAGAAAAGGTCTATGATGGTATTCTCCTGTTGATCGTCAATTGCATTAGAATCTAATTCTTCCTCACTTGAGTCATGATCGCTTTGTAAAACAAAATCAAGTGGAGGCCTTGAGCCTTCTCCTTGGATAAGAACAGGTGCATATTTGTGTATGGTATCAACTTGTTTATCCCTCCAAAATTCATCATTATAAATGGTGTCCCATTCATATTCATTAGAATCAGTATCTGAACTATTTTGCAATTGGAAAACTGATTCATGAGATTTATCTAACACGGATCCTCCTTCATGAGTTAATTGTGTTTGTTGTGAAGTAGATTCTTCTTTATCTTTACCATATCCAAGTCCTGTTTTATCACTTGAATGCTTTGAAATAGGTTGAATTGGTTCCACAATTCCTTCTCTTCATTTCCCTATAGGACCATCTCCTTCATAGCCCATTTTTTGCATGATAGCGTACCCCTTACCATATTGTTCTTTAGGAAACTTAATGTGCAAGAGAGATTCATCTTCATCTTTGTATAGACAATTTAGGATGTCCCTATCTTTAGCTTCTTCTTCAGTGGTATTGGCTCTAATGAATTTTCCATCAAACTTTGTGATTGGCATGGAATCTTGAGATGTAGAAGTGGTTGCAATCTTTTGATTTGATAAAGTTGGCAAACCATGTGATCTTGGAGAAGGAGGTAAAGTAGAGAGAGATAGTGAATATTCACCTACTCCTTTTTCTTTAAACTTTAGCTTAGTATCAAGATTCTTTGTCAATTCTTGCAATTGGACTTGTAGATTGGAAGAAGAAATAGCAAGAGCTTCCCTATTGTGTGGCACAAAAACATCTTGAGTTACTCTAAGATTTGAACAAGTTTGGGTACTATTGTAATCAGTTGGTATAGTTATCTCTTGTCCATCATAAGGAAACTTGATACATTGATGATACGTTGATGGAACTTCTTGCATATCATGAATCCACGGACGACCCAAAAGTATGTTATAAGAAAGATCTCGATCTAGAACCTGACAAAATGTATTCTTCACAATAGGTCCCACTCTGATCGGTAGCAATATTAATCCTTTAGAAGCTCTTTCTTCATCATCATATGCCTTGATAGTTATCTTCCTTTGTGGATCAATTTCATTTTCTGATATTCCTAAGGCATTTATTAACTTTAAAGTACAAATATTCAAACCGGCTCCTCCATCTATTAAGACACGTCTAATTTGATGTTTATGGATCATGACTTCAAGATAGAGCGAGGAATTATGTGGATGTGTCATAGAGGCATCATCTTTATCAGAAAATGAAAGACAAGTGGGGGAAGACAAATGTCCCACCATGGCTTGAAATCTGTTTACATCTAGATCAGTATCAATAGTTGTATTGACAAGAGCTTCTTCTAAAATATTCGTGTATGGGGGATATTTTGAGAAGTTCAAGGATGGATATTTGAGCTGATGTTTTTCTCAATTGATCAACCAGATTATACTGACTTGGAGGAGAAATAGTGGTTTTAGATGAACTTCCTTTTAGAACAACCTTTGCTTGACCTCTTGTTGTCACATTAACCTATTGATATTCTTGTTTTCCTTTGATTTTGATAACATTAACTCGTTGATCATCTGCATGGATGTGACGGATTATATTGTCTTCAACATTATGTATGTTTTTGGCTTTAGTATCTGATGTTTCCCCCTTTTGATAATTTGGCAAAGGATCTTTGAATGCTTGATGATCGTCATTGGTATGATGTCCCTCAATTGTAATGGTACCATTGTCAATTAAATCTTGTACTAGATTTTTCAAAGCTTGACAATTGTTCGTTCTATGACCCTTACATCGATGATAATTACAATAATACGAGTCATTCCATGATGGTGGTTTGACTCGTGGCTCATAATCTCTTTGTGGCGGTAAGGTGATAACCTTATTATCAAGAAGCTCCTTGAGAGCAGACTCAAGAGATTGACCCAAAGCGGTAAAAGTCCGTCGATTTGAAAAGAATGACAGTCTGGACGGATTTGATGTTTGGGTTTTGCCAAGATTATTATTGAAATTACCACGATTTTGACTGGTATTTTGATTAGTCATGTTTTCTTGCTTGGAAATTTGTCCTTGTTGATTGTTGTTTCCTTGTTGAGTTGTATTTCCTTATGGATTGTTTCGTGGAGCACTTGATAGATTAAAAATAGATGGTCTTGTTCGTAAATTATTTGCATCCACTATACCATCATTGACAACATTTTTGTTTTTGTTCCAAAACCTTGTTTTATCATTGTTGTTTTGATTTGATGTACTTGAATTATCAAGTTTTATTACTCCCCTTTTAACCAAGGCTCCTTCAATGGTGATTGTGTTTTCAATCAATTTTTCAAAGTTATGAGGACAATGAAGGTTAAGCCTATAGCTTAATTCTGGATCAAGGCTATTGATAAAGATATCCATCTTTTCCTTTTCAGGAATAGGATGAGAATATCATGCAAATAACCTTCTCCATCTTTGTAAAAATGTAGTAAAGGGTTCTCCTACTTTTTGTTTCACTTTACAAAGATCAAGCATTGTTATCTGGTGTTGAATGTTGTAGGAGTATTGTGATATAAACTGATTTATCAACTCCTCAAAATTTTTGATAGGTGGAGTGATTTTTGAAAGCCACTCCATGGATTGTACACCTAGACTTCGTGGAAATAATCGCACCAAGTAAGTATCGTCATAGGCAAATTCAAGACTCATGTTTCAGAAATCCCTAACATGGTCAATAGGATCATTTTTTCCATTATACCTATCATACTTAGGAATTTCGCAATGTTTTGGAAATGGGATCATTTGAAGACTCCTATCAAATGGATAAGGAGATATGTCTTCCAAAACATATTTCTTTGTTGTACCTCCTTGCATTTCCTTTATTTGCCCTTGTAATTCTTTTATCTGTTGGTTAAGAGCACTAAAGTCATTAAGAGGAGTTTCAAGATTTTGTTTAATCCCTTCTATGTCAAAAGTGTGAGGCAACTTAGCTCCTTGATTAGCTAATGAAAGAAAATATTTTTCTTTGTTACGTTCTAGAATTCTTTCCATAAGAGTATGGAATTGGGGATCCTGTTCTGCTTCTTGAAGCTTTTCTTCTGTTAACTCATCAAGATTAAACGTTTCCTCTTCTTTTTCATTACGGTCACCCATTTTACTGGTAGTGGTTTCTCCCTCATCTTTTTCCATTTGTTTTTGAGATCTCGTGAAGACAGGCATAGATTTTGCTCCAAATTCTACTTACTTTTGATCAAAAGAGTGAAATAGTGCAATTTATGTGATATATATGAAAGTCAGGATAGAATGAAGATTCTATGACTTACACAAAATTTCTAATCTTGTAGCTTGTGTTGTTCCCTAAGTGAAAGGATGAAAATCCTGTTAGCGGGAATGTAAGCAAAAGATCAAGAAAAGGATGACTTTGCACTTTATGAAGTTTTGATCATGGCTTTGTAAAAGGATGGATTTTATGATGGATGCTTAATGTAATCTAAGTTCTCTATTGCAAAATTTGATTGGGACGAGTAGAATATTCGATTGCGGGTTGAGGAATATAACTGAAACGAATATGTTGACTATGGTTATGCCTTTGAGAAAGGGCTCTTCTTTGAAAGTAAGCTTGTGAATACAAGGGCTCTATAGCATAATCATCTGAAAAACCTCTAACACAATCATGATACCTATGAAGAAAGGTTTTATATTTGAGTAAAACTTTTCGACTTTGATACAAGAATCGTTGCTTCTTCAATAGTTTCTTGTGGTTGAGGGGTTTCTTTGGCTTCTTAATCCTTTTGAAAATGGATTTCTTTTCAAACTTTGTGGATTTCCAATCTCGTAACATGAGATTACTCAATGTGATAATGAGTGTTTTGGATGATCTTATCTAAATTAATGTATTGAAAACACATCAAACAAGTTGTAAAATGGTTGTCTTAAGTCCTATACTAAACATCAAGTGTATAACCAAAATGTTGTTCAAAAAGTGTTTTAACAGGTTTTACACATGATAAGCACTTCAAACAGACTCACTCTTAGTTCTCAAGTAGGTCATCATATCAATCAATAGCCTACATCTTAAAACTGCGTCGACTCACACAGCCATGTCACCCACGAAAGGGCACCCGTGTTTTTGTCTTTTCCAGGTGCGTACTCAGAGTGATGGAAGTGGATACCGGATCCCCTGAGCAAACAATCCTTGGCAGTTATATGGTGAGTATCTTGGGGGTAGATTCTTCCCTCCCCTGCACTGTGATTAAAATGATGTTCGGAAACTGACTCGGTAAGATACTACACTAGGTTCGTAGTAAGGGTTTCCGTTCGGTGCGGCAAATGATAGACTCCCTCGAGAGACCTCCCTACCTTTAGAACAAAGGCTTTGGGGATGGTTATCAATGCACACTACCGTCGAATGGGATTTTCATCAACCATCTGCATTTGATTATAGTGGGTTGGAAAACTTGGCTTTAGTTGTTCCCACTTAGGTCATTCCCATAGGGTGAGTACTTTTTCCCACTATGGCAGGCCTTCTAAAAGGTATTAATAAAACAAAAAATTTGCATGAAAGAAATAGGTGAGTTTGGCATTTTGATCACCCAGTTAAGGGGAGAGCATAGGCCTATCACCAAAGACAAAGCAATCACTAATGTATTTTAAGCCCAAAATGAAAATTTTCTAAGCTAAGTGAAGATGTTGCTTCACATAAACAGAAAATTCTTTTTAAGCCCAAAACGAAACATGAAGTGTCTACCCTAGGATTGCTTCATTTTACCTTAGATGACTACCCTAGGATTGGTTCGTTTTATCCTTACGTGTTTATCCTATGATTGGTTCGTTTTATCCTTAAAAATTTACTAACTGTCCGCGGTCGCGTCGGAGTCAGTTAGACTGTTTTAAACTTACAGATTAAAATATTATGCCTTTTAAAAGTTGCGCTGCAACAGACATTATAGGCACTGTAATATACTTTATGGGCATTGCAAAATTAATTACAGGCGCTGCAAAATGAATTATGAGAGCTGCAATATAGATTAAGGGCGCTACAATACAGATTAAGGGCGCTACAATACAGATTAAGAGCACTATAAAATGAATTATGGGGGCTGCAATACAGATTAAGAGTGCTACAGAAGTCTTCAAATGCGCTGAACTGGGTATTAGTGTCTCGAAGACGTGTTTTCTGCACTATTCCACTATTTTTGTCCGTAACCTGTCACAGAAACCTGTAAAAAGATGTGAGAAACAGGGGCAAGAGCCCCACGAGCAGCGTAAAATTGTGTATGTTTAATTTGTAATCTAATTGAAAACACAAACACAATTAACAAAACTTTAAACTAAAGAAATTGAAATAAAACTTGAATGATAAAAGAGAATTTCTTCAGAAACGTTCTGTCTTTCTCTATCTCCAGAGATTTGTTTGAAGCTTGTGGCTCTCAGATTGTGTAAGCTCAGCTTCTCCAAATGGCTGCTGTAGAATGAGTATGCAAATGAAAATCTCTATTCTATATGCTGATGAAGATGGGATTACTGACGGATATAAACAGGGGCTGTGAATTATACACAGGGGCTGTAAACGGAAGATGCTATGGATTGAAAATATGTCATGATTCTATGCTATTGCTATGCTATGATTCTATGCTATGAAACTTTGAATACTATGAATGCTAATACTACTTGCAATTTGGCTATAGTTTTCCTGCTTAAAATTTCTATATCATTTGGAGCTCCCGGTAGTCATATTTATAGATTTTTGTAGGCAAAATCCCGGCTGGCAAGAATCTACGGCTGTGAGATTGTCTGGTAGAATTGAAAGGTGAGAAATGGAGAGGTTGAGAAGAAGATGGAAGAGGTTGAGAGGTTGGAGAGAAGGATGGATTCTTGTCTTCAACCCACGGGAACAAGCCTGCACAGAAACAGAGAAAATTAAATTTTCTGTTTTGACCGTTTGCTTCCTGGGAGTTGAAGATAATCCCCAAATTAAATAAATAAGTAAATTTATTTAATTTTATTTAATGCATTTTGATTTTAAAAACTATGGAAGATTTTAATTAAATATTTTGAGATATTTAATTATGATATGACTTTTAGAAAAATATGAAATATTTAGAAGAAATATTTTGGAATAAATAGATTTTTGAAGATTTTGAAATGACTTAAGAATTAATTAAATATTTTGAAATATTTAATTATGAATGGATATTAGAATCGAATTTAGAGGAATTAATTAAATATTTGAAATATTTAATTATAAATAATATTTAGAAGAAAAGAATAATATTTTAATCTTTATTTGAATAAAATATTCAAACTAAGATTATATGATAATTAATATAAATAAATCATAA
>VDFB02043720.1:0-28838 GCA_007258455.2 Sequoia sempervirens
CTTTTTATGTCATTGAAGAAACATAAACAATTGTCAGAGACTGCTCCATATGAAATGGTGTATCTGCAATTGCTGACCCTTTTTATGTCATTGAAGACACATCGTTGCATGCAAAGTAGTAGACATCCACCATATAAAGTACACACAGACCAATATCATTATTTCAGATTTGGAAACTAATTTGTCTAAAAATTTGTTCTTCCCTAAAATAAGGATATTGGTGGTTGCGGCATCAGGAGCACAACAATTTGAATTTAACCTCTGTTGTTGTTGTGGGTGACATTTAGGCTGAGCATGTCTGGGGAAACATTGCAGAGAAGTTGCTTAAAGCCAAGCTTCTGCATAGTCAACATAGAAGAGCAAGTGGGCTTAACAAACACCTCTCTCCATCATTGAACTACTTCAAACATAGTGTATTCTAAATCTTCACAGAAAAAAAATTCTGTCACTACTATCCATAACATTCTTCCTACCATACCCATCTCTATCAAGAGTCAAGACTCAAACTTTCATGGGGGCTGGTGCAGATGAATGTGAGGAGCTTCTGAATATCAGAAACAAAGAGTCAACTCTTTGTAACGCCATTATTGGTACTATAAGCCCTCAATTTCATTACAAAGAGAGAAGCATACAAGGCAAACTGCATGTAAAGCAGAACCAAGATAGCAGAGCTACCATAGAGCATGAGGTATGCCGGAAGAGCTTTTAAAATTCTTCTCTTGAAGGTATGCAGGGACATTGAAAATTCATCCACATTAAAGAAGTCGTATAGATCATGGATTACAAACCCTACGAGTACTCGCCGGGCTGCCGAGTACTTGCGGGTTTTTGGCCTAGGCAAGCAAATCGCACCTAAACTCGCAACTCGGCCTCTGAAAAAACTTGCCGGTTATTCTGGAAAAAATCGTTGAGTACCCTACAAAAACTCGCTGAATACCCTACAAAACTTGCCATACTGAAACATAATTTTGACGTGCCTTTTTGGGTGATTTTGATGCGCTTTTGGCGTGATTTTGACACGATTTTGTGCCCTATAAAACACCATCTGGGAGGACGAAAATGGTGTGCAAGATGGAGTTTTGTGTGGTTTCAAAGGCCTTAATTTGGGCTTGTTGGCGAGGTTGCTGCCCCTCAACCCCCACAAGGGGTACTGCCCCTCGACCCCACTAGGGGTGTTGGCCCCAAAGCCCCCATGAGGGGTGCTGCCCCTCAATCCTACGAGGGGCGTTGCCCCTAGACCCCCACGACCCTACTGGGGGCGTTGCCCTTAGACCCCCATGGCCCCCAAACCCTTGCACCCAGCTTGGGGTGTTTCCCGCAAACCCCCACCAAACTCATTTGATTCATTTTGTAGCTATACTTTGCATAAAGTTTATATTTTTTCAAAAAATTATGTTTTTTCAAATATTTAAGTGTTTTTTAAGGTGCCGAGTTTTTGCTGAGTTTTGCTGAGTACTCTTCGCATCAATTTCTTTTTGGCTTGCCGAGTACTCTCTGAGTCCGAGTTTGCGAACTATGGTATAGATAATGCACAAATCATACTCACATCAAAAACCATCAAGTTGCTGAAGAATTCATAAATTCAGCAAAAATACAAATCAATAAGTATAAAACCTTGACAAACAAGGTTCTAAAGATTACTTAAAATCCATGTTACCGAATCGTTGGAAAATTCGGCCGATTCTGAGTATGATATGTCCTAGAATCGGGATCACAATGGAATCAACGTGGAATCCATTAGGGTTCAAAAATTTCGTCTCTAAATTTTTTTGAGTTTTTGAGCTTTTAAATATCCTAAAAATTACTCCTGAAAATTGAAAACACCACCTAGTGTAGAGAACATTCACTTTCTTTTTTGACCCTTGCTCGGACAGGAATTGACACAGGTGGAAGAAGAATATGTACCGAGCTAATACAAAAATCAGCATTGTCGCTTTCTCAATAGTTAATATATAGTTTTATAATGTTTTGTGTTTCATTTATATTTATTCTATAGTTAATATATAGTTTTATAATTAATATTATAAAATAGTTTTAAAATTTTAAAAATAGTATATTTTTTATTAAATTATATTTTAATTTTTAATAAAATTGTAAATTAAAAATAATATGAAATTTAAAAATTAAAAATTAAAATTATAAATTAAAATTTATATTTATACTGCATTATTAAATATGTTGTACCCAAAATTAAAATTTTTGCTTCAATAAGGCATTTTGGTATAAATGGTCAAAATCTTGTAAAAATGTCGTCAAAAGTCAAAAAAGGTCAAAATGTTTGAAAATAGCAATTTTCTATTTTTAGAAATTTTTGAACATCAAACAGATCATAGGTTTTTCTGGGTTTATTGTCAAGAGGATGCTTGTAAAATTTTGAAAAAGGGTTTTAGGTCCCTATTTTTAGAAAAACCCTAAAAATAGGATCTTTCCAGAAATGGCTCAAAATGATTTTGATTGGTTAATCTTTCATCACGATCACATTGGTCCAATCAGAATCATCAAAAAGTCAGTTTTCCTTTAGTGGGTCTATTTCGCTTTTTTAGAAGAAAAGTTAGGATCTTCGAGGCCATCAATGGAGGATGCTAGATACTAGGTGTCAGAATCTAAGCCTCAAACGCTACATAGAATAATCCACGACAAAAGATGCTCGAAAAATGGTGAACGACGGAGGGGGATTCAAAAAGTTGAAAATTGCAAAAAAAAACTAAAGTCTGGAATGTTGGATGCTTCGCAGATCACGCATGCACAACAGTGAACACAGTTAACACATCAGTAGCGGCAATCGACACAGTCGACAAGCACGTGAAAGGCTGGTGATGGTGTTGCATGCGAACGGTGAGTGCGTTCGGTGCAATCGACAACACAGTGAATGCAAAGTTCGAGAAGGATGAAAACTATCGAAAAATGGCTGTCTGGAGCACAAAAGTGCCCCTGCTAGCCAGGGGCGCCCAAGGTTTTAGGTAGTTTGAAGTGCTTTAAAGGTTTACAGTTGCAAACAGGCTCTTTCTAGGTTTGAGCATGCTTTCCAATGAATCTATCAACCAATCAACGGATCCATCAAATGCCCAAAATTGCAGATCAAGCAGAAATGTCTCATCAAAGGAGTAAATTGCAAATCACGAGAAAAGTGCCCCTACAGGCTAGGGGCGCCTAGAAATTGAGACATTCAAAACTAGTTTTTGGGGTTAGTCACCTCCGGTAGATTTATCTCGGATTCAACCCAGCTTTGCAACGAATCCGTTCGCCATCTTAGAGGACCTGTCAAACGCCAGTGGCTGCTGATCGAACGGACATGTAAAACGAAGGATAAGTTGAAAATCATAAGAGCAAAATCGCCCCTGCTAGCCAGGGGCGCCCAACATTTCAGGTCATCAAAAGTAGAAATTAGGGTTTGCAGCCTCCAAGAGTTTCTCTCCAAAATACTTTTGGCTTCACAATGAATCCAATAGTGAGTTCTTAGGATTAGTCAAATGTTTGGATTCTTAGATTTAACAGGGATCTTGCATCAGAGGGAAATATTGAAAAATCAAAAAAATAAACTAACTCTGGTGAAGAAAAGTGCCCTTATTGGCCAGGGAGGGATCTTGCATTAGAGGGAAAAATTGAAAAATCAAAAAAGTAAACTAACTCTGGTGAAGAAAAGTGCCCCTGCTGGCTAAGGGTGTCTAGATTTTTGGACCATCAAATCCAATTTTCAGGGTTCACGACCTCCAAGAGGTCCTTCTCAGATTTGTTCAAGCTTCGTAACGAGTTCGTCAGCAAGTTCACCGGAGCTGTCAAAACGGGCACAATCTTGGATCAAACAGAGATGTTTTAAACGAAGTACAAAGTGAAAATTTTGAAAAAAGTGCCCTAGCAAACTAGGGGCGCCTAGGGTTTTGGACCCTCATAAACAACTGTTAGAGGTTGCAACACCAGTCATTCTTTCCTGAATTCTTCAGGCTTTCCGATGAATATCTCAGCCTGGCTAGAAGATTCATTAGTCACTAGCAATTTCGGATTGAGTGGAGAAACGAAGCACGGGAGGCAAATTGAAAAAAGTTGAAAATCCTTAAAAATGGTTAAGTTTGGTGAAGAAAAGCGCCCTTGCAAGCCAGGGGTGCCCAAGCTTTCAAGGGGGCAAATGCAGTTTTTAAGATTTGCAACTTCCAGGAGATCTTTCTCAGATTTGATCCAGCTCTGCAATGAATCCGTCAGCCAGACTAGAGGATCCATCAGATGTCTGGAATCAGAGATCCAATGAAGGCGCTTCATCAAGGGAAAGTTGAAAGTCTTGAAAAATGTTCTAACACTAAAAAAGTTGGATGCCTTATCTCAAGGAAGGCACCCAAGTCAACTTGAGTTAGAAATTTTCGAAGACTATTTTCGCGTGATGACTCCTAAAATTAGGGTTTTCGCGAGTTAAGTGCTTGTTTTACCTCCCAACTTTATTAAAAGAAGCTTTGGGCGCCTATTCTTCATTATTTTGTAGGTTAGCTTCAACGAGCAAACACAAAATTTTCTTCTCAACAACATTTGGAGGATCAAATGAAGGGGGTTTTCAAAGTTCTTCATAGTTTCAAGTTCAGGTTGCACAAAAGAACATTTTTCCATTATCCATTCTTCCAGAGCATCAGTTTTCGGAAACACAAGTTGATAATTTTCAACTTCTATTGATTTGGGTCTAATTCTTATTCTTTTTCAATCTTCCCCAAGATTGGAATTTTTTGGATAGTTTCTTCAGCTTCCACGCCTAGGGTTTCTTGCATGTTCAAGAAAAATCAGTTTGTTGAGAAATCTGGCCATTTGGGTCCACTTAGCACAAAATTGGCCACAAAACCCACGTCCCAAATTTTTTCGAAAAAATTGCCTCGCTGCTTCCACTTTTTTAGGGTTTCTTGCATGTTCGTGAAAAAGTCAATTTTTTTGAAAAACAGACGATCTAGGTCTCTTCAGCATAGAAGCACCTACAAAACCCATATCTCACATTTTCTCTGAAAAAAAATTGCTTTGCAGCTTCTACTTTTGAGGGGTTCTTGCATGTTCTTGAAAAAGTCAATTTTTCAAAAAACGGATGATCTGGGTCTATTCAGAATGACATTCCTTACAAAACCCATATCTCGGATTTTTATCCAAAAATTTGCCTTTCAACGAATATATTTTTAGCTTTTGTGTAGAACTTGTCCGAACATATCCATGTTCACAGTCAAACTTCATGTTTTCATCATGCAATACTCTTTCATTGAGAAAAATCAAGAAAAGTGTCAAAAGCATAAAGCTGCAGAAGAAACAGAGGTCATCACTCCAGTTACAGAGCCACCAAAGTTACCAATCAGTGAATTGCCAGTTGAAGCATGCAGATATTTCCAGGAATAGAACTCAAGTGATGACAATAGTTAACTCGAGGCCTTTTCTAAGTTTAACTGACCGTCCTCTTTTCATGCATGTTTATTGTTTGGAGTTACCTATTGTATAGTTGGAGTTTTCTTTAGTGTTAGATCGGTTAACTGATGTTAGTCATTCCAGTTAGCTGTTAGTTATCTTTGTTTAGACATAGGAATAAATCTTGCAGATTGGCAAGACTGATTGTTAACACAAGGAGATTTTAGGGTTCCCTACTCGTGTGTTTGTGTATAAATAAGAGCATCCTTGCTCATTATTTCTTAACCGTTGTTGCTATACCAAAATTGTCAAGCCTTAGTTGCTTGCAAGTTTGCTATTCAGTATCTGCCTTTGTTCAGTGTAATTTGGTTGATCGTAAATTGTATGCTTGTCTTCTTGCTACAATTTGCTGTCCCAAACATGTAATTGTTATTGGAAAGCTTTGAGGAAATAAATCTTATGCCTACCTTGCTTTGATCCAAAGTCTCAAAATCTTTCAGTGATTATTGTTTTATGTTTAACTTCTATAATCTCTATTTCAGCCTAGTCTCAAAAGTACAATGAGTCTTTGAGGGTATTTTGAAAGCGAGTTTATTGTTTCATGTTTTGCTTTTATAATCTTTCTTTCAGCTTTCATTCAAAAGTACAATGAGACTTCGGGTGTCTTCTGGAAATAAGTTTGTTTAAGCTTTGTGTTAATCAACCATTCCCTATTTACTTCTAAATTCTCTTGCTTTGAATTTACTCGAGAAGATAGAAGCGTCATTAGTTTAGGCCTAGTTGTAGTTGAAGTTACGAAACTAGAGAAAACCTCAGCTACGACGCAAAGAGTTTTATAACCTTGTGCTCTCAGCTGAGATAAAAAGATCGGAATTTAGTTTAGTATTTCTTTTTAGTATAATCAGCAAAAGAGGGAGCTTCCCCTCCTAATTTGAAGAGCAATCTAACTGTGCATAGCTGTCCGTTTCCAATACACACTCCAAAGGTGCAAATTGAAACGCCAACAAAATATAAATATATTAATATTTAACTTTTAAATTTATATATTTAATTTTTAAATTTATATTATTTAATTTTTAATATATAGTTAGTATATTTAATTTTTATTGTATAAATAAATTTTAATTTTTAAAATATATTATGATTTTTTATATAATTAATATATTTAATTTTTAATGTATGTATATATTTATAATTTATAATTAATATATTTATGATTTTTATATGTTTATTTGTATGGACGTACCCAAACATACTCAGGCCGCTAATTTTTTTTTTTTGCCGTACTGGCATACTGTACCCACGTACCTGATGCTGATTCCGATTCGGCAACTTAGCAGTCAAAATCCAAGAGAAATTAACTCCTAATCACATTATCACTGCAAGACCCAAAGCAGTCAAATTACACTAAAGATTCTTCTTTCACTTTTCAATAATCTTTTTGAAAGAATTTTAGGGCCACATGTTTTATCAGGCAAAATAACGGAGAACCCTGGATAACAAAGCCAGATGAGTTTTTCTCCAAAATTTATGAATCAAGACTAATTCAGAAAAAATTCAGACTATACACTCCAAAAAACCAAAAAAGTAAAAACAAAAAAATTACTATAATGTGCTAACCTACCTTTGACATTGTTTATGAGCTTTTGCCCCTTGAACAACATGATTCATGTTTTGTTGTGGTCTTGAGATCGAAGCTCTTTATCAATTGCAAACCTTTTGAAAAAAACATAAACTAGTCTTGAAATACCATGTTTTGCAGCAGTAGTAATACCAGGTCAGTCCATACATAGAAAAAAATACAAAAAGACATTTTGAGACAAAAACCTAACTGATAAAAATGACTTCATGAATCTACTCAATCAGCAATGGCAAAACCTAAAATTTCAAGCCCAGAGCAGCACCACTATAAGGAAATTGGATCAGTCCATGGATTGTGATGAATAATCTTAATAATTTAATCTTCCAAAATACATGAAGAATGCAAAAATCTCAAGCTTCTTGTTCCCCCAATTTCCACAACCTCTTGTCCTTCCAATGCCTTTGATCCTTCACCATGGAATAAAAAACTGGAAGAAGAGAATCCAACACATTGGTCCTGGGTTCAACGACCTTTAGCACATAAACAATGCTCTCAATGGTGGACAAACACCCAGGTTTAGGCTCTCTTTGCATCTCAGAATAAATGTTTGGCCATTTCAACAGCAACTTAAATGAGGCAACAATTTCAACCATGGATTCTCATAATATACCTGCCTTGCCTTAGCCCAAGTCCCATCCAAAACCACCAAATGTTTAACCTCAAAGCCCACAAAAGCAGGCAGAAAATCCACTGCTTTCTCACTCAAATTAAATAGTGTAGAGCCTGATGGAAGATAGACTCACTCAAGAATACAAATGTCTTGGCCCTCAGGATTCAAACCCATGCCTCTGCTGTGTAATTTATCAGCTGGTTCTTGTTCAGATTGTGAATCCTTGTTGATTTGGCCCTTTCTACACATCTTGCACACAATTTTGCATTCCGAACGAGGGACCTTTGGCCTCACCCTGTGGGAGGGCTTGAGTTTGAAATTGTGGTAAGGCACAAGGAGGCCACCCGCTCTCACCCTGTTTGAGGTCTTGAGTTCAAGTTTGTGGATGGAGATTATCTTGAGGTTTTTGAGGCCCAAGGAGGCCACCTGGCCAGAGCCACACAAGTGTTTTCTTTTATCTGTGTGCTGTAAAATGGTGATTGCTGTTATCTTGTCATCTACCAGATGTCAACTGACCTTCTCCGTTGATTGAAGTTTCAGTGATGCTGACAGTGACGTTTATTTTTATTGAAGGTAATTTATTTTGGAGATGTTTTTCTGATGACTTGAAGCTTGTTTCATGGTGTGAGACAAGTATTCAGGCAAGTTTTTGGACTTGCAAGTCCACTTAAAAAGCCTATCGGCTAATGAAGAGTACAGGAAAATATGCAACACTTCATCAATGTTAAATTTGCCGAATACATTCAAATGGATTCAGAGATTAACTCGTTCAGATTTGTTCTTTCCACTTACACATTGTGTTATCATTTGATACTCCGATTCTAGTCCATGCCTAAATGTCTGATTCTGGTCTATGCCTAAACACAATTCAAATTGCTGAACCAAAATTTGAGTCTGTCAACATCAAATTTGTGCATACAATATATTTATATGACTCAAAATTGCATTCTAAATGGGGAATTTATTCTCGTTGCATCTATTCTCTGGGAAAAGTTGCTTTCTTCTCTGCCTTTTCCAAGGGAAATTTTTTTGGGATCAAAATGTCTGATTGTTTGAGGATTGATTCCCGTGTTTCCTAAGGAGTTGTTAGGAAAATAAACACACTCTTATAAATTTGGGGCTCATTTAAATGAGCCATGAGGGCCCATGGGATTGGTTGTGTCCCATCCATGGTGTTGTGATAAGAAAGGCACTAATGCATGTGACTCATTGCTAAAACAGTCAGAAGTAGGCAATTTGCAGGTTCTTGGATCTAAAAGAGAAGCTAAGCAGTAGCAAGGTGTTTTGCTTGTTTTGGAGTAGAGAGAGGTTGGAAGTAAAGATAGTAGATTTTGATATGGCCTGTATGAAGAAAAATCAGAGTAACATGGATGCCAAGATGAAAGATGCTGTAATCGAATTAACCGAATAATGATATTACACACAAACGTGTATCTATGTATATCTATGTTCAACAACATAGGATAAATCATAATGTAATGCACCTTATAACCAGACTACTATTTTAATTTTTTGTTGCTGAAGGTATCAGATTAAGATGTAATTACATGCACAGTGACAAGAAATGAATATCTAACAACTCTGCTTAACATCACCACTGGTATCATTATTATACAAATCTTACTTTACAGGGTTTATCATACCTTCCAACCACCTGTTTCATTCTAAGTCAAATACAATATGATCAACATACTTTGTAGACCATGGTACTGTTTAGTTTTTAAAAACTAAAAGTGGCAACAAATTGAGCACTACCATTAGCTAGGATTCAGTGGATATTGGCAAAATCCAATACAACACTTATTCATTTTAGTATCAAGGTCCATTAAGCAAGCGGATACCTTAACAACCCTAACCATCGCATATCCCTATACATATGGAATCCGCTTAGTTCAAGTAAACCCTACACAGTCCTCTATCAAATATGGCGCTCAATATCCTTTACACAGTTTGAATCATGTAAACATTCACTATACAAAACCATACACCATGATTTGACCTTGATTCTCTTAATTTATGAAAACCTTGTAGCAAATTGAAATAACTCATAGACTTAGTAAGTTAGTCAACATCACAACTCAACAATAAGGTCAACGACAACTACTTATTCAAGCTCCAGAATACAAACCTTATTCTTCTTCCTAGGTTTGCTTCTGAAAAATATGTAACACAAGGCAAATTCTCATTCAAGATTCAAGAGGCTCAGTGTCAACCCTACAAGTTTGTTTCAAGATTCAATGGTAGGTAAGAAAAACATTCTTTCTACAAGAATTTTAACCACACACAGACCTCTTGAGAGGACAAGGCATCATTCAACTCAATAATAGTTACAGTCAACTTCTTTCCATATCTCTGTTGTTTCTAATACGACAAGCAGCAGGTTACAAACTCTTACCAGGAATTATAGCAAACAGTAATGAAGACTCAACAAGATAATTCTTGATCTTGAAGATTAAGTCCCTCAAGATTGCACAGTGAGTAACTTGTAAAAAAGCTCAAACCCTCTTCTCAAAAACTCACAGATCTTTGCACTGAGACTCAAGAATGTATGAAGGAGATTACAGTGAATGCAAACTTTCTTAGCATGGCAGACTTAAATAAATTCTCCATTAGCTTCCAACTAACTATATCCTTCATGCAGCTGGAGTTGCATTCATAAGCTATGAATATCAAAGGACAAAATGACTTGGAGACATGGCATGGCTTTGCCATGGCCACCAACATCCATTTCCCATAAAAACACTAAATGACAATAAAAACTTCAAATCTGGAATACCGCTAACCCCAATCCTTAACTCAAGTCAAACTTTGATTAAACCATAGTTTGCATGGTTTGTCCAGAAGCTTTGTGGTTTTAACCAATAAATACATTTTTAATACCCAAACTTCTCACAATAATTTACCAAAATACTTTTTACCCATGCCATGTTTAAAGATATCAAAACCTTTTCTTTGTCTTAAAGTCCTCCTTTCTTGCTTAGGCTAGGAATAGGGTTAGATTTAATTTTAGGAATTAGGATAGGACTTCTAACTTTGAACTTTAGGATAAGATCTTAACACATGTCACTACCTTATCAAGGACCTAACGACATACCATTAACCCAAATACGTGTGACCCCAACACATAACTGAGAGACATGAACACCAAAATAGTAGTAATCCAACAATGCGAAATAGACTTAATTCAACAATTACAATATAACATCACAACACTCACAATTGGCGAAAAGTTGATCATGGTGATCATCTAGGCAGTGTGACAAGCGATAAGTGCAACTCATCTGTAAAACCCTCCTCATGATACACCACCACACCCAATTGTGATTTCAGACCCTTGTACCTGCAAGGAAGTAAGAAAAATGGATTGCATGTGACTCTTGGCCTTCATAAGCTAGCTAAACAGTTAGAATGGTCATGTCAAGTGTTGTCAATTTAGTGTAATTAGTAATTACAACTTCAAGAAATGATCATAACTGACAATCAAAGGATGATTCATAGTTCAGAAGAAGCAGATCTATCATCAACAAGTGAGCTTTCTATCAATTTGTAGCTGTCCAACAAGAGCAATTGACAATTTGCGGGTTTTTTAGAAATACCTACTTGCAGATTCAATTGAAAAATCTGCTTGCAAGGCTTGCATGATTGAAAAACAACAAAGTGCGTGAAATATAATCATTCATGCACCATAAGGAAATATCGTGCATGGACATAATTAACCATTTGATGCCTTTTAGACTTCATGTTCAATCATTGTGCAGCACTAGAAACTTTGTGCACGAGTTGCATGGAAGTTGAGGAATGGCTAAAAGGCTTGTGTGATAGACAAGGTTTGCATGGAGACTCGTGCAATGTGCAAAAACCATCAGCCAACTTGTGTAGTAATTCTAAAGGTTGTAGAGATTGCACAAAAGCTTGTGCAAGGCATATAAAGATTAAAATAACTCAGTCCAACTAGGTTTTGTGCGAAAAACAAACTATGCAAAAGAGCAAGAGTGGCACAAGTCCGCTCACAACAGAACTGCCTCTAACAAACACACACTAAGACATAACACCAAAACAAACAGCACATCTAAGCTAATCTTATCCATGGAAAACCAAAACCAGGAAACAGAACAAGAAAGATTTTTGGGTGATGCAAGATTGCTTGACTCGTAGAGTGCTCCTATGTCACTATTTGTTCATTGTAACTTAATGCCTTTTTCAAAAGGCTGAACAGCCTATCAAAGACTAACTTTTATCACTTGTGGGGTTCTCTACCCATGATGTGTATCAATCTTATTTGTTACAACAAAAGAATAAATGATTGAGATTTGTTGATCAATCAAATAGGTCTGACTCATCAACACACAAATGCTTTGTTCAGGTGTTCGGACTTAGGCACATCACCTACTTAACTGGTTTGGCAAATCACCGATTGCTCATTTCCAAGTCAACTTGCTTTGTGTGTGCATTAAGACTCTTGAAATGTGATCAAATCAACCAATCCACGAATGCTCGAATGAATAACTTCAAACAACCTTAGGAACCTTTTGCGATTGTGTGTTCACTTCCAACTTTGATGTCTTTGAGGTTTTGGCAATCCACGAACATCCAATCAAAGGGCCGATTACAAGTCCTTCATTTGCCTATTTGGGAATTCACTTTGAGATTTGAATCCCTAAACCAAAATATGCAAGCAAAGAACTTAAGGCAAGATTTTGCCATGAACAAATTGCAAATTATCACCCAAAGGGCCTCATACTGAGGAAATACAAGATGGATCAAACTTGTAAAGAAGAACTTTCAGGGGTGTTTTCTAAGCCAACAATCTGGATGTGCTCTATTGTGAGAAATTCCAGAGGATGATCCACGTTGGTCCTCTAGGCTGTAGTTTAGATATAAATAAGAGTCCTGGAATCAATTGTAGAAGGGTCTGGATTTTTCTCATTACTGTTCTGTACTTTGGTAGCTTTTAAAACCTTAGTTTTGTATCTTTCCAAATCTTGGAGAGCCATCAAGGTCAAATCAGTGTGTATCTTGATATTTCAATGCAATTTTTTAGTGATTAAGTTCCATCCTTTGTATTGTGTTGAAATAACTCTTTGCATTCTCTTGGAGTATGCTTTCTTACATCTGTTTTAAGCTGAGAATGTGCTTGTTGATGTTATATATTTTGATTGCAATACATTCGGGTTAGCAGTAAAATTTAAGGTCAGATCTATCTTGGCGTCTAGTATGCCTATTTCCTTGTCAGTATTCTCTCATCTCTTTTCCTCTGATAAACTCTAAAACTATTACACCAACATAGGGGAGCCTGCCTAAATTTGGAGGTTGCTTAACAGAAATCTCTAATTCTGAAGCTTCCCAGCCTATTGAACAAACTGTGAGGCACATTTAGAAGAAACCACAGTTAGGCTGTTTTTAGACATCAACAGTTTTTATCTACATGATTTTGCTTTGTCAAGTTAACATTCCTAGTGCTAATTATCATGTAACTGGACGCTTGCAGCAACATTTTCATGTAACCTGGAAGCTGGGATTCGAGCACCCACAGCAGCAAAATTCCTTACATGCTTTAATAGGACCACCTCACCTTTGTGGGATAGACATCTCCGTCACTTTAAATGGTGTTCTTCAAAATGGGGAGGAAGCCATAATCTGACCACTTTATCAATTTAATCTACATCGTCATTATTTAGCTTTCTACCTTTTTTCAATGCTGTTATTGTAGCTTCTATACTTTTGCTGCTTTGCATCACAAGGTGGTCCCTTGTTAATATGTTCCCCAAATTGATTGATTTTATTTCCTTTTATACTTTTGTTTCTTGGTTGAATCTGTATCCCAACTTAATTGGGAGCCTTTCCTCCATAAGAAAATCTTCAGTGACATTCAAACCTTATTCCCAATGGGTGATTTCATGGAAAAATTCAGTTTGATTCTAGAAATGCCTTCTCTAATGGTTAAATCATGGGCAACGATAAAACTAACTCAGGACCAAGTCTCTCATATGTTCATAAACACCAAACAAAGTGTCATGTGGAAATGGCTGAGAGTTGTAGAGTGAGGTTACATGACCTAATAATCATTGGCTGAGAAGACTTGAGCTCTTGAAAAACTTCAATGCCATTCTTGAGAAATAGTTGTGATAGGCTTCTGGCTCCATCGAGTTTCTTTCTTGCTGAAAATCATGTATCTGATTCTTCATTTTTGCTTCTAGAATTGTAGTATGTAATAATAACAGCAAGCATAATTGGTACAGTGATGATTGCTTAAACAGGGTATTTTTTGTATTGCAAATACAGCAGAAGCTATTACAAACATGGGTATTAAAATTTGGCATTCTCCATTGGCAAGATATCACTGATATAGCATGGTGAAGTGAGAGATATCATCATTGTTATTGTAGCCTATAAACTTATAAAGGCAATTTTTGCCTGTAATTGAACAAACAAATGGACTGTGGTTAACGGCTACTCCTTTTGGATTTTCTATTGTAGCTGATGTGAAGTGAATCAGGACAATTGAATATGGTGCCCAGTGTAAAATCAGCCTTTCGAACCCTCTTGCATATAGTTCAATAGACTTTGCACTAATCAATTGGGTGTTCCAAGGGTCTACATGTGTTCTAAGGATGGCATTGAAACACAGTTCTGGAATTTTATTCAAGAAATCCTTGGACAATGCAAGGTGGAAGCTGTCCAGCTGCCAAAAAATGCTTCTTCAGAGCTCCAGCTGTAGTTCAAGGTGGCCTCTGTACACCTATCATTTGCTTAAAAATAAATTCACTGAAACAATGCAATTTTTTTTGGGAAGTACTGCCGAGTGTGGCAATAGCTACAAAATATCTGTCATTTAAACCCAATTCCATTAACCCCTTTTTGAGGGTTTCAAGGTTGTTTATGAATTAAAATCAAGTTTGGTGTGTAAACTGACAAATTATTGTCAGTGATGTGTTGATGTAGGTCTATTGTCACACTCAAAGAATTAGTCACATGACTTCTCTCCTGGCACATTATGTAATAAACACTCCTAATTGTTTTTGAAAGTTACTTCAATTGAAATGAGATACAAAGCAATTTCCTTTCCACTTTTGATCACCCAGTTCTTGAGATGGGCAAGGTGAGAACATACGGTGTTCATGACTATACAATTAACTAAAATGCTGCAATTGCAAAGGAAACACAGTAGGTGGCAAGTTGGCTAATCCTACTTATTTAGCGGAGTGTTATGCAACTGAAAAGAAAGACACTTAACGCTTATTCAACGTAGTGTTTGGTACAATAAAAGTAATCACTTCACGCTTATTCAACAAAGTGCAATTACTGAAATGATAATTGATATTCAATATTCATTATTTACAAAGGAGAGGAATACTCCTTAAATAATACAATACAGGACGATGTTTCTAAAAGGAAACAATTGTTAACTAAAGAAATTAACAGAAAGATACTAAAAGCTAACTAAAGCAAACTAAGTTAACTGAAAGTAAACTATTGACTAACTAAAAGCTAAGATGACCATTAAATATTACAATAATACTTTTAATACCCTCCCTTAATGGTCATCCTACTAACTACACCAAGCTTATCCTGAAATTTTACAAATTTATCCGGATTGAGAGACTTAGTGAGAATGTCCGCAGTGTAATCCTTAGTTGGAACATACTGCAACATCATAGATCCATCTTCAACAAGCTGGCGGATGAAATGACAATGGAGTTCAACATGCTTGGTTTGCTTGTGGAAGACTGGATTCTTAGCAAGCTTGAGTACCCCTTGATTGTCACAAAACAAGGGGGAGGGCCCTACTTGAGACATTTGCATGTTAGCAAGCATCCTTCAAAGCCATACTGCCTCACATGTTGCCTTAACTGTTCCCTGATACTCTGATTTGGTCAAGGAAAGAGCTACAGCTTGCTGCTTCTTGCTTGTCCATGTGATTGCACTTGTGTCATCAACTGAACCCGCCCAATCTGAATTTGTAAAGCCAACCAGCCTAGGATCTTTGCATTTGCTGTACAAAATGCCAAAGTCAGGTGTCCCTTTCACATATCTCAATACTTGCTTCGCTGCAACCTAGTGTTTCACCTTAGGGGCAGTCATGAAACGAGAAATATAGCTCACAACGAAACTGAGATCAGGTCTAGTGGCAGTAAGATAGATGAGGCTGCCCACTAGTTGCTTGAATGCAAACTCATTCACTACTGGTGAGTCTGATTTGGCTGAAAGTTTCAGCCTCTTCTCCATAGGAGTGGATGAGATTTTGCAATCTTCCATCCTGAATTTCTCCAACAAACTCCTAGCATACTTCGACTGAGAAATGAAGATATTGCCACCTGTCTACCAAACTTCTACACCTAGACAATAGTGTAGGAGACCCAAGTCCATCATCTCAAATGCCTGGCACAAATTCGACTTGATCTATTCAATTAAATGTAACCTACTACCAGTAAGGATGATATCATCCACATAGATGACAAGAAGGAGGATATCATTGCCAGTGCTCTTGACATACAAATTTGCATCCGAGGAACTCCTATGAAACCCTTGTGCTACCAAATACTTGTCAAACTTCAGGTACCATGCCCTGGGTGCCTGCTTTAGGCCATAAAGAGCCTTCAACAATCTACATACCTTATGCTCTTTTCTTGCAACCTTAAAACTAGGGGGTTGCGTTATGTATAGCTCTTCCTCCAAATCTCCATTGAGGAAGGCACTCTTTACGTCCATCTGGTGGACCTTCCAACCAAACTGTGCTGCCATGGCTAGGACAAGTTGGATGGTGCTCATCTTTGTTGTAGGAGCAAAGGTTTCCTCATAGTCAATACCTTCTCTCTATGAGTATCCCTTAGCCACCAACCGAGCCTTGTATTTATCCACTGTTCCATCAGCCTTGTATTTCACCTTGTATACCCATTTGCAAACAATGGGTTTCTTCCTTGGAAGATCTAATAGAACTCATGTGTTGTTCTTCAAAAGACTATGATGCTTAGAATCCATAGCCTTTTCCCATTCAGGTTTACCCTTGGCCTCCATATACTGTTGGGGCTCATAAACACTTTGAATGTTGGCCATAAGAGCAAAGTTTACTATGTTCTTTTTGCTCTTGCCTCTAGACGATCTTCCCTCAACAAGCTCATCATCATGAACATCACCAATGAGCTTTGCCCACCACTTAGGGCGAGGAGGAGATGCATCTTCTTCCAAATCAGGATGAGCATCATCATGACTTGGGCTGCCTGGAATAATACCATCTGGATGCTGATCCAGGTTCTCTTGAGGAAAATCTGCTGGTACAGAAACTTGCCTAGGGGATTCTACAATGTAAGAATCATTAGAGTCCCTCCTTGCTAGTAGAGGATCTTGCCTAGGAGATTCCACAATGTCAGAATCATCAGAATCCCTCCCTTCAGGTGGAGCTACTAAAAGCTTAGCTCCCAAATCGTTGGTCTTCAAAGGTTGAATGTTAGGACCCTTGATGGGAGAAGAGAGTAAAAAGGGCCCACCTTCCTCATCAAACACAACATCCCTATTGAATGTCAATCGATCAGTGGCCACATCAATTAGCCAATAGGCCTTTTGATTGTCACTGTATCTTGTTAGCATCGACTTCTGGTTCTTGGATTCTAGCTTGGTCCTCTTGGCATCTGGAACCAAACACTTTGAGATGAGTGATTCTTGTGTTCTCCTAGACCATGCTTCCTCTGGGGCCATCTTCTTGACAGCCTGTGTGGGAGACCGGTTAAGAAGGTATACTGTAGAATACACTGCCTCAGCTGAAAAATTCTTGGGAACATTTATGTTCTCCATCATACAATGGGCCATTTTCGTGATGGTACGATTCCTCCGCTCAACAACACCATTCTGCTGAGGGGTATAGGGTGTGGTAAGTTGACGCTTAATACCATGTCTAGCATAGAAGTGGTGAATTGATTGGAACAAAACTTACCCCCATTATCTAACCTAAGAGTTATAATTGAACGTCTAGACTCTTTTTCAACCAATGCCTTAAACTTCTGAAATTCATTAAACACTTGTGATTTTTCCTTGAGAAAATAAACTCACATTTTCCTACTAAAATCATCAACAAACAAGAGGAAATACATGGCACTAGTGACCGATGCAGTATTCATTGGTCCACAAACATTTGCATGAACCAACTGTAGAACCTTGGATGCTCTCCAAGACTTTCCATCTGAAAATGGAGTACGATGTTGGATCCCTGCTTGGCAAGCTCCACAAACACCATGTGTTTGTTGCTGAATCTTAGGTAAGCCTTCTACCAAATTCTCTCGAGCCAGCTGAGAGAGGTAGGCAATATTGAGATGCCCATACCATTGATACAAAAGAGTGTTGATAGATGAACTCCTCGCAACCAGCGCATGCTCCAAAGGAGCTCCATTATCAAGCAGCCGATACAAACCATGATCCTCGAGCCCAACTGCCACAGTTTTCTTGGACTCCTTATCAACAATTCAACACTTGTGTGAATTGAAAATGATTTCCAACTTCAGACTGTGTCGCATAATTTGACTCATCGAGAGCAGATTAAGCTCCATGCTCGACACATAGTATACATTGAGAAATACTAAATTTCTCCCACTAGATGTGATTTGAACGTTGCCCTCGTTGACAACTGTATACTCTTCACCTCCACCAAAGATGACAGAATTAGAGCAAGCCATATACTCCGTGAACCAATCTCTCCTGTTTGTAAAATGCTGAGAGGCTCCAAAATCGATGTACTATGCAGATGAGATAGACACCTAGTTAGACTGCATAGATGCCATCCCTCCTATTTTCAAGAAGCATGAAAAACGAGGTGAAGTCTGTGATCAGTTGGCACTAAGCCTTGGACAATCAGCTGGGACAACTCCCACGAAAAATTGTCTATAATGAGGCTTAGTAACAGCAATATTTTTCAAAAAAACCTTCAAAAACTCAAAAGAAGCCAGAAAAAATCTTCAAAAACCTCTAAAAAAGCAAGATTTTTTTAGGAAAAACCTTCAAAAAACTTTGATGATCAGCAAAATTTTCAAAAACTCTTGAAAAAATCTTTAGAAATTCTCCGACATAGCATTATTTTTTTCAAAACTATGAAAAAAAATTGGTCAAAATCAGGTCACCAAGAAAGGGCACAATTTTTTTAGAAAACAATCGCCAAAAACTCTTCAAAAATTCATGAAAACCCTAGATTTACTTGCTGTAGAAAATGCCAACTCAGAAAATGCAAGTAGAAAACTTGCAGAATATAGGTTGCGGCTAGGGTTTTTGGGTTGAACAAAATGTCACAGTTGTGGCTTAGAAAAATACACCGCGATTTACAAAAAACCCACGAAATATCACAGTCACGACTTAGAAAAAGGATTTTTAGAGACCCATTGGGCCCAGTAAACGCCAGAAATAGGTCGCATGCATGGGTTTAGTAGAGATTCACAATTTCTGAAGGTGAAAACTTGTGATTCCTACTTGTTTGCAGTCGCGATTTCTTAAGCAGCACCTTTTGATACCACCCGTGCGAGTTGAAATGCCCAAAACCTTCGAACTTTTCCTCAAAAAAAATCTTCACGATTTTTTTCTCTTCAAAAAAACCACGAACTTGCAGAAACTTTTTTTTCTCTTCAAAAAAACCACAAACTTGCAAATACAATGTTATTTTTCAAGCAAAAAAAGAATCCACGATTTTTATTAAAAAAAATCGAACAAAAAATTCTGAATTAAAAAAAAACTTTAGGTAAGCCACAAATAAAAAAATTTGCCCAAAAAAAGAGCCTAAGCTTTGATACCATGAAATGATAATTGATATTCGATATTCATTATTTACAAAGGAGAGGAATACTCCTTAAATAATACAATACAGGACGATGTTTCTAAAAGGAAACAATCATTAACTAAAAAAATTAACAGAAAGATACTAAAAGCTAACTGAAACAAACTAAGTTAACTGAAATTAAACTATTGACTAATTGAAAGTTAAAGATGACCATTAAATATTACAATAATACTTTTAATAGTTACAAAGCTCCCACTTATTTAGTGGGGTAAGCAGATAAGGCACTTCCACTTATTTAGTGGAAAGCAATTACAAAACTATCCACTTGTTCAGTGGGGTGAACAAATCTAATATTCTCCACTTGTTCAATGGGGTAAGCATTTACAATCCTTTCCACTTATTCAATGGGATAAGCACAAACATTAAAGTGCAATGACCAAGCCCATTGGTGGTACGACCATCCAGTGTTTACAATGATAAATTCAATAGACTGCTGCAACACTTCATAAACATGGATAATCAGTGGATTTCAAATACTCAACATGAAGATACCTCAAATAGATGATGAGTGTGGCTGAACCACTGGTGGTACGACCATCCAGTGTTTACAATGATAAATTCAATAGATTGCTGCAGCACTTCATAAACATGGATAATCAGTGGATTTCAAATACTCAACATGAATATATCTCAAATAGATGATGAGTGTGGCTGAAGTAGGTCTGATACACTTTCTTTTGCTGGTAATCTGTCATTGCAGGACTGTACCTTTGCCAGTAGTGTTTAGAAAACACTGAAAAGGAGTTAACCAACACACCAAAAGTGCATAAAACTAAGAACACTTCAAAAACGCTTTAACACACACCCAAAATCATTGTCAAAGGAGAAATATCAATCTGATAATGATTTAACAGTCATTTACAGTCTGAAAAAAGTGATAATTGCTGTTGGTATGCCTAGGACAGCAACAACAAAATGCATATATGTTACATGCACCCTCAAATTGCCCTTGTTTTTTTTGTTTTCTGATGTGTTTGAAATGTATTTTGCAATAGTTTTGTGATGGTTTGAGATGATAAATAAGTGCAAAAAATTAAAGTAACTTGCAGCAATGAATAACAACTCAGAAATTGCAATTTTCGGAATTGCAATGCACATAAAATTCCAGATTTGAATTACAATCAGAATATTCAGTTTTTCTCAATTACAACATGCTAGACCATAAAATGTCACTACATATCTAAATCCAACATATCCAGAAAGAGTTGACAACTTTGACAAAGGGCTGTAGTTGCAACCAGCTAGCTGGGCCTTCCGAAAATGACTGGAAACCACCTCCAAACCTCCTGTCATGCCTCCTATTAATATTGCTGAGTGTTTCCCAACTTATGACGACCCAAATTGATCAATATGCAGCCTACAAAACCCTATGCTAGGGTCCTTATCCCACACACCTGCCTATGCAGCTGTATGACCCAGCTGGAAGTGTACGACCAGCAAGGGAAAGGAATATTTGAGGTGAAAGTAATAATTTTCAATCTGCTGTTCACCTTATGCAATTTGCTCACTGAAATCAGATCCGTAACTATTGGAAATCTTCAACAATATGGCTCAGTTGTGATTCCTGTGTGAAACCACCAAGAAATCCTTCAGATTGGATCTTTCACTGATGTAGAGGATGTCGCCTACAAGGGATTCGTCCTCACAAACCCTCCTGAAGAAATGTCTTTTTCAGCTTGAAGAGAAACCAAATATCCAGTACCAGCCAACCAAATAAGAGCCCACACCTTTTAGAGCTTTTTTTTTGAAAAAAATGCTGTTTTGCTTCTTCGTCGCTTTTTCAAAAAAGCACTTTTTTGCACAAATATTTATCTTATTAAAATATTTTCCCTTATGTCTCCCTTGACCCTCTTTTATAAAACAACTTTATAAAAGAAATAAGTTAAATATTTAATTTAACTTTAATATTTTTATGTTATCTAAAACAAATGCACTGGACCATTTAAATATTAAAATATTGATATCAACTGCTCCCACTGACACTTCTAAAATCCTCTAGTATCGCCCAAGATATACACTTCAAAAAACTTTGAAACTTATTAGTAAGCACACTTAGTTTTGCAATTCAAAACACATAAAAATCTTCCATGATTGCAACCCAAAAACTAAATCTTTACTCTGTAGCTCACTGGTGATCTCTGTATAAAACCATTCTAATCAACTAGGAGGGTTTTCGTCCTCGAAACCAACAATTCCAAATTGGTTTTCGTCCTCAAGAAATTATGGAAGAACTCAGGTTCTTTCCAAAAACAAAAGCAAATAACATTTCATGACTAACCCTTCAAATGAGCTGTCATCCTTCAAATGAGCTGTTATCCTCAAATAGCTTTTTTGGAAATAAATAAGCATAATTTTAAAATAATAATTTTTTTTCCTCCACAAAGACCTTTTTGAAAAATAATAATTTATCATGTGTAAAAAGGCCCCTTTCTCTAGGCGACCAACTTGAAGTACACTTTAAACACCTTTTAGATGAATTATTACACTAAGTAGTCATTTTAATATTTTCAACATTAGACAACTTAAGTGAATAATTATTTATTAACTTAATAATTTACTTGAGTTGCGGAAAGCATCCAAATGACATAATTATGCAATTTTGCTCATACCACAGTGATATTGGAGTCATTGGATGATGAACGGAAGCAACTGGGTGACTTACTAAAAATAGCAAACTCCTCCAATATATTGGAGAGCTCCATAAAGGCTGGAAGTCAATTCTAAAAACGTCTTGAGGATCCACACCACCAACTAAGCTCATTGCCATGAATAACAACCCTACTACACTGAACCTGTTCTCTCCAAGAACTTTGGAATTCTCTGTTACTCACCAATTATCCTACGGGAAAACTCGGAGAATAGGCTAATTGTTCATAGCAAAATTATGTTTAAGACGTTACACATTATAATTATATCATTCTTAAGTGAGAGGCTTGAAGAAGATGAATCCCTTCTTCCTAATCCCTGTTTTTGGGCTTCACAAGAGATTTCATGTATATCAGAATGGAGTTTTTTTAATTTCGATTGTCCTAAATTTTATATGGACATATAGCTCTTTTGCTTTGAAAATTCCATTTTATCCTTTGAGAAATGCCAAATGGATTTTCTTTCTAAAAGAAACAAACTTGTACAAGAAATTCTTGTAAGCCACAATTGAGTAATCCCTTATGTTTCATTGAATGAGTAATAAAAGGACATTCAGCTATAATGATTTAATTGTAAGAACATGCATATGGTGGGTGTTTAAATTAAAATTTTATGACTCTTTGTTGACGTTTCAAATCTCAGCTCTAGAATGCGGATTAGAAACGGACAGCTATGCACAGTTAGACTGCTCTTCAAATTAGGAGGGGAAGCTCCCTCTTTGCTGATTATCGTTAAAAAGAAATACTAAACTATTGCCAATCTTTTTATTCTCAACTAAGAGCACAAGGTTATAAAACTCTTTGCGTCGTAGCTGAGATTTTCTCTTTTCTAGAACTTCAACTACAACTAGGCCTTTTCTAAAGATGCTTTTGATAACTCAAGTAAATTCAGAGCCTGAGAATAAGAAGTAAACAAGGAATTATTTGATTTAACACAAAAGCTTAAATAAACTCGCTTCCAAAACACACTTGAAGACTCATTGTACTTATTAGATGTAGCCTGAAATAAAGATTACAAAAGCAAAACATTAGACAAAGTACTGAAATGGATTGAGACAGTTGATCAGAGCAAAATAGGCATGAGATTTCCTTCCTCAATTTTATAACAGCAAATACACTTCTGGGACAGCAGATTGTAGCAAAGATAGGCTTACAATATGCAATCAAACCAGATTACATAGACAAAAGTTGAACAGACATTGTATAACAAAGTTGTAGGCAAAGTAGGCTATGCAATTTGTTATTACAACAACTCTTAAAAAGAAATGGGCAAGGCTGCCCTTATTTATACACAAACAAGAAGTAGGGACCCCTAAAATCTCTTTGTTTTTAACAACTAGACTTGCCTACATGCAAGCTTTATTTCTAAAACTAAACAAAAGATAACTAACTACTCACAACTAGACTACAATCAGTTAACTAACTTAATAGCAAGAAAAGGTCCAACTATACATTGATATTTCCAAAGAATAGATATGCATGAATGAGAACAAGTTAAACTCGGAAAAGGCATCGAGTTAACTACTACTTTTAGTTCTATTCTTAGGAAACATTGCATGCTCCAATAGGTGACTCATTTATTGATAATCTTAGCGGCTCTGCATCTAGAGTGATGACCTTTTATAAATATATCCTCTTGCTTTTATCTTGTTTTCCTCTGCGGCTTTATGCTTCTAACACTTCTCTTGATTTTTCAATGGAAGCGTATTGTATGATGAAAATTGCGAAGTTTGACTATGAACACGCCTATGTTTGGACAACTTGCTAAAAATAGCAATTTTCCTAAAAAGTAGGGCCAAAAAATTGAGGTCTGGGTTTTGTAAACAATCTCGTTTTAAAGAGACCTAAATCGTTAGATTTTGAAAATGCTGTTTTTTTCAAGATCATGCAAGATCTCCTAAAAAATAGGGCCAAAAAAGCATGCATAAAATTTTCCAATGTTCAAGAGGAACAAAATGCAAATGGACCCATATTGATGAAAACTGAAAAAGATGACCCCCTATTTCTAAAATGTGATGCCCTAGAAAATCAGACCATGAAAAAGCGTGCCTTTGTGCTTCCCAATCTCGAATCCACAAAGAACACTAAAAAAACACTTTGTTTGAGCCTCCAAATCTTGATTTCTATCTTTCTTCCTCTAAAAGCTAACCTGCAAATTATGAAGAATGCATGCCAAAAGCCTCTTGAATAGAGTTTGGAGATGAAAAAGCGCTTTCACGCAAAACCCTAAAATTTTGGAGTCTATGCATGTAGATAGAAACTTTACATGCAAAAATCTGACTTCGTTTGCATCAAATGGTGAATTCCTTTTTATAGCTGCAAAAACCATGCATGCAAAAACATATGCATCTGATGACATCATTAAACATGTAAAACCTCAAAAGTGTTAGCCATTTTTCTCCATTTTTCAACTTTTGCTCTAATTGCCATCGGCGACAGAGGCTAAATTGGGAATAGGCACGCTGAATTTGAAAATTTTCTAAGTGTTGGAAGTCTAGGCATCCTTCTTGAAAAGGGTAGCCCAACATGCTGGGACTTAGAAATTTTTTGATATCTTCAAATTTTCACTTGTTTTGCATCTAATGAAGCTTGCCTCTAACTTTGACAATCTGGAAAACTGGTACTGCCAACTGATAAAACCTGTTTGACCATGGCAAGTTCATATTTGACCATTGTTGAAGTGATCCCTAGCTTCATACCGACATCTGACATCATCTGATCGTGATTGTAAACCCTCAAAGTTGCTGTCGGAGACTGAAATGGAAGAAGGCATGGCAGGATGAAAATTTTTCTAAGGCATGAAACCTTGGGCGCCCTTCTTGGCCAGGGGTGCCCAAGCATCCTAGCCTTAGCCAATATTTTGTGATTTTCAAATTTTAACTTTCTCCGTTTACGTGAAGCCAATGACCCCTGTTTGATAGTCAATTCCGAGTAGCTGGTGAACATTAGAGTTTGAAAATCAGTCAATCTGGTAAGCTTGATCATATCTGAGATGAATTATATCCTTTGCCAACCTCTATCATTGCATCTAACTTTTTTTGGAAAGTCAGAATTAGGGTGATGAAGGAGTTTGGATGTTTTCTAAAAAACGTGAAAAATAAACTAAGGCAAAAAAGCTAGGTGCCCTCCTTGGAATGAGGCTCCCAAGTCTTCCAGACTTGGTCAAAATTTGAGTATTTACAACTTTTCTATGATTTCTTCATTTTATGTATTTCTGCCTCCGTTCGATTTGCATTTCTCGTTGTTCGACAGATCCTCTGTACTGGATGATGGATTCATTGAAGAGCCTGAACACAATTGAGATGATCCCCTTCCTTTTATTGCCTTGAAAACTGCTTTAAATTGCTTAGTGCATTACTGAATCGGGCTGACGAGGATGATTTGCACGTTTTTCTTGAAACACGAGAAATATTCTAAGGCATGAGATCCCAGGCGCCCTCCTTGAAATGAGGCGCTTGGGTTTGCTAGATCTCTGTCTCTACATCCACGGGATCTCTCTGCAGGAAAAATTCGCCGTTTGGGTAGGATGAAACTTAGGGTGCATAAGAGTTTTATAAATATATTTATAAGTTGTTTTTATATTAGTAGGAATGGTTTTATTTTTTTAATATTTTAATTTTGTTTTCTAATAATCTAATTTTTTTTGATCGATTCAAAAGCAGCTGTAGGTGGTTGAGCCCATAAATAAAATGTAAAAATATGAACATTACAGAGACCAAGAGGCCAATCAACATACCTCACTCACTAGGTACATGTACCAAAACTACACACTTGGAGCAAGTATGCCCTTAACTTCAGACTTGCTGACACCCCCACTTTCTTTGGGATAATTCTCCTTGTGTTTAGAGTGAGATTCGTAGATGCATGTTATGGCAGGTTGCCTTATCTTTGCTGGAATTTTTCTTTTTCCTTTTCACCACCTCCTAAGCTTCAGTGTTATCCTCTCCAGATTGTTGGGGAAGCCTAGGTGTTGCAGGGGGTGAAATGTAATCCTCACCTGTGCTGGAGGGTGGCCAATAGACAGTTGGTGTTGCCTGTGGATCAGAAGCTTTGGAAGCAACCTTCATCTGTGGTGCAGCCCCCAACACCAAACCACCACTTTGGGCTTGAAGGGAGTCATGAGCCGAGTCATTTTCCTCCTTCAAATTTACCCCACTTGTTGGGGAACCCACCTTATTGGAGGAATTTGTTTGGCCATTTGGAAACTTTTGCCGTGCATCCGAGCCGTCCCCATGTTACCCATGCTCCTCTGTGACGTTTGAAGCCACTGTGTAATGCTTAGGGGTAGCATCTTTCCACCATGTGGTAGAGCGCGAACCTTTGGATTTGTGATAAGGGCAACGAGCAGCTAAGTGCCCGGTATTGAAGCACCTCCGACAATGGAGGGATGCCTTAATATTCCAATGGAAAAGCCCAGCTCTGACCATCCAATCTAAGAGTAATTTTTGCAAGAAGATCTTTTGAAGTATCCAAATCAACCAAAATTTGGGCGTAAGTTGTATGCATGAAATCTGAAGAATCAGTGTCAATCACCAAATGGTAGTCCAATGCATCTCCAATAGCTTCAAAGCATGCATCGCTCCAAAAGTGGAGAGGAAGATTTGGGAGATGCACCCAAACAGGTTTGACATTAAAAGCCTCTGTGGAAGGGTTGAAATTGGGGTGTCATGGCTTGGTCAGCAGAAGGTGTTTCTCCTAAGCCCACATATTGCGAAGGATGGTGTTTCGATCCTCCACATCATCGAAAATAGCTATAAAAACCCCCCCCGCACATGGATATATTTTGAGCCCATCCTTTAGTGATGGTTGCTAGGTGTTGGTGATCCATTTATGTAACTCAGAAAGACAAGGACAAAAACGGTTGAATCTGCAGATTAGCCCGTGCTTTGCAAAGAAGTTGCGATTTTCTACAATTTCATTTTTGACTTCATCCCCAAAGCTAAGATCAATGGGTTTACCAATGGATTGGATTGGTCCACCCCAATCAAGATAATCCTTGTGCTCTGTTTTGCTGTACTTTACACCTAAGGGATCTACTGGCCTCCATACTGGCATACGGTCGTTGCCTTTGCCCAGCGGGCCTACGCCATCAGACACTTGAGTAGCTTGCCTTTGATGTATATCTGAGGGTGACAGAGACAGGTTTTGGCAATTTATCCCTTCACTAGGAACGCTAAGCTTGTCGAACCACCCATTCCAATGTTGGGGTTGAGAACTAGGGTTCTAGTCAGAGGACACCATCAGTTGAGTGCCATTCCAAACATCCTTGCGTAGGGCGGACTTGAAGTCCATACGGGGAGCCTGCAAATCCATGTAATCCTCCCGCTGCGCCTGGACAACCTCCAATAACCCCATCTGCCGATCTTTATTTGCCTCCAAAACCTCTCACAACGCCCTTGCATGCCAAGGAGAAGTGATGTCGCCATTGTTTTGCTGGAGTTACTTGGAGCAATGCCTCCCCTCATGCCAAAAACTCTGCGAATACTCCGAAACCCTGGCCTCAGCCTTGGAAAAATTGCTCGGCAGCTCCACGGCAGGCATTGCACTTTTTTCTAATATTCTAATTTTGTAATGTCCCCTATCCTGATTTGCCCTAGAACACAAATTGCAGCAACTAGGGTTAGGATTCGGCTTACCAATTAAAATATCTCTTTAATAAAGCAATCTCAAGTTTGAATCCTGCAAACACCATATGAACAAGATATGCAAATATATGCCATATACCAAGCCTAAGAGTGTGTATACCACAACCCTCCCCCTTGGCAACTTGTACCTGCTTTCCCCATCAATGCCTCAACTTCCTGAAGACACTTGTCATCTTGGGGAATTGGGTGGGGGTTGTAAGTAGGCTATGTCGGCTCTTTGTGTAAGTGTCCTTACTTAGCCTATCTACCACTCCACGCCAGGCCCATCCTACCAGATGGGTTTCAGACAATCAAGCACATCATATATTCTATCACAAGAAATCATTCATTAAATATTCTTATTAACATATAGGCAATATGCATACATATGTAAACAATGATTTGCAGAAAAATAGCAATCTGCAGTGATGAACTTGACTGATTCTCTTTTGTTTCCTGGTCTGTATGTTTCTTCTCCTTAATCGATCCATCTGTTCTTAACACTCAAAAGATATCGTTAGAATGAATCAAATAAAATAAGAATCTATTATCCATACTTATATTAAAGCATCATAATTACCTATAAGGCTCAATAATTGCTGCAATCATCATTATTGCATAATCATATATAATATATATTTATTTCATATATATATATATATATATACTTATTTCTAATTAATATCAATCTTCCCATAATTTTTTTATGTGAACCTATATATATATATATATTGACATTCCATTTTGTGAATATATCTGCTGCTATACTCAAATATATTTTCAGATTTCTTATTTATTGCTCCCTCTATGATCTGCTCTTTTATTCAGACTTCTCCTGTATTTTCCTTCCTTTTCGATCTGTTCTCAATATTCAGAAAAATATATCTTCCAGATTGCTCCCTTTCTCTCCAACTTCCCTTGACCTTTATATCCTCCTTATACCTTTTCATGAAGGGAGGCATCTCTTAGAATAGTCAACCTTTTGTAAGGTCATGACCCTTTGTTAAGAACCTTACCTTAATTTTTGTTTCATCTAAACTCAAACTTCTTATAACTTCCTTCACACAATATGAATCGCTTCCCTAATTAATTCCTTATGAAGCGCTGCCTTAAGTGATTTCTGCATATTTTTAATCGCTGTCTG
>VDFB02043721.1:0-14485 GCA_007258455.2 Sequoia sempervirens
AGGGTGAAGCCACATAAGTGGTTTACACTTTTGTGGAGGAAGGAATTTTCAAAATTTCCACATTCTCCCTAGCAAAGTGGTTCGGCCGAACCATATGGCTCGGCCGAACCATTTGAATGGTTCGGCCGAACCCCCACCGAGCCTAATAAAAAAGTCATATTTAAGGGGGTTCGGCCGAACCAAGGTTCGGCCGAACCCCCTTAAATATGACAAAACCAAAAAAAGTGTGAAAGTGCTTTCACTTTCACACTTTCACTTTCACTGTGAATTACCAGTAATCTGCGCGCGGCGAACATAAACCGGACGGCGACCCAACAAAATTTTTCACCAACGAAAGCAAAGTTCGGGTCGTTTTCTTCAAACTTCATCATTCCAATTCGCATATCGACCACTATTGAGCACGAGGTATTTAAAATTCCTTTTTTTTAAAGTTCAAAATGCATGTATTTGTTTAATTTTGAAACCCTATATATGCAATTTTTTTTAAATTTGTTGAATTCAAATTGCACTTGTTTGAACGTTTTTAAAGCATTTTTAATAGTATTTTGCTTCCCTGTTTTGCATAATCCAAAGGTTTGAGTAAGGAAAAACGAGTTTCCTCCGAAAATTAGTGCAAAAAAACATTATAATAGCTCTCAACATAGTCTAAAAAATGAAAATAAATACATTCCTAAAGACTAGAAATGTAGGGTTAAGCTCACAAAATAGTTTTAAAACTACAAATTTAGGGTCAAACTTGTAGATGAAAATGCAAATTTCATACATGTAGGATTGAACCATGAAAGTCATAGCTTGATTTGTTAAGGTATTATAATATTAAATCTTATAAAAAATCCAGAATCATATCATTGATAGCATTGTCTTCATGTAGTGTGTACAAATTGAAATATAATTGACTAAAACTATAAGTTACTCTTATTGAACAATTTCCTCATGTAGTGTGTATAAATGGAACCATTGATTGAAAATATAAATCAAACCATCAAGAAAAAAGACTTGATTGTGTCTTCATGCCCTCAATTAATATCATTTACAAATTTTGGTCTTGGAAACCATAAAATTAACAATTACATTCTCTACCCTATTATTTGATGTATTATAATGCAATTTTCTATACTACCAAGCAAATTCAATGGTCACAAGTTTGTAGAGACACTCTAGAAAAAGGTCTATCATGTGTTTAAAATACTATTCATATTGTAACACTAGAGATTCTAAGTAATATGAGAATCCCTACATAATTTTATATAATGTATTTTCATCATCACTAACTATAGTAGACTAGTTTCTATCACTATTCAATTCATCTTCTTTCATTAGTCCATCATGACTTGATTATTCATCCTCCTTTATATTTAGAGAATAAGAACAATATATAGAACCACTACAAAATCTTCACACATATCACTAAAAGTTGAGGTTTGGTATAAATGTATCCACATGCAAACAAGAGCCACCTTTGGACATTACTATTATCAAAAGGACAAACCTTATTAGAGCAAGTGCAAAAAGATGTGGGGCCAAAAAGTGGCCACCACACCTTTTGGCCCCATCATATTAAGTATCAAGCATTAATGTTGAGGTACGTTATTCGAGGAAACTTGAATGATGAGTAAGTGAAGAGAGAGTGGGACTTTATTGTTCACAAAGTGGGAAGAAATAAAAGCAAAGGAAGTGGAAATGGGAAACATGTAGAGAATATGGCAAAAATGGTGGAAATCAAGGAAGGATTAAAAGGAAAAGAAAGAGGGAAAAGAGGAGGATAGAGGCAAAAGGAGGAAGAAGGTAGTGCAAATTATACATTTTTGAAGCTTGTGAAATTCGAGTATGTAAACCTAATAGTTTTTACTTGGTGGTAATGAGGTATGATTTTTTATGAAGGTTCTTTTTAGTATTTTTATATGTAATGTAAGAGAAAAAGCTATTCTTGTATGAAATTCTAGAAATCATGTTAAAAAGCATTAGCTTGTAATTTCTACTATGTGAATGGAAATCTATTGCTCTACCTAGGACATTTAGAAGCTTGTGTTGCATTCATGAAGCCAAGCATAGTAGATACTTTTTTTACTTTATGTGTGTTATTGGAGATAGGGTTTTAGTATATAGAACCATACAATAAAATGGGGTAATTCCTTGTTTGAACTAAAAAACCTACTATTTTTTAGTGAAGGGATAGCTAGCTATAACATTTTGACTTTCACTTGTGAGACTAAACACCCATATGGGTTATTGTTGCTTTGTCTTATGGATTATGGTAGTAAATTCTTAAGATGTATGTAAATCTAGAAGACCAATGTTGAATATTTATTTGTTGATACGCTAAATAGAGTTAGAATTAGTATGGGTTCATTACATGTATGCCATTCAACATTCATGCACAGCATATATATGTGAGAGAGATAGTGATAAAGAGAGATAGAGATAAACGGTAATATAGATAGATAGAATAAGCACAAACCATTTGCTATGAATATGCACAAAATATTTATATATTGATCTTGATAAGGTCATGAAGACATACATAATACATCATGAAAATATCCTATACAGTGACATGAGGCCAACATTGTCTCTTAGACTACAAAATATCACCAATATATATTCATGAAAATAGTTATGAATGTGTCATAAAGATATAAAAGTGTTTATGTATGTGTAGCAAATGCTATTAATGAAACATTCTGCCTCTCTTTGCTTGACTAGAAATTGAACTTCGATCCCTTGAATTAGTTATTATCTTGCATTGTGTTGATTGTGTGTGCCCCTAACAATTATGCAACTCAACCTACACACACAAACATATTATAAAATTAGAGATTATACCAAAATTTATAAATAAAAAAAATATTGTTTTGAAATGATATTAAAATAATAAACACACTTACAACAAACTAATACTCAACATCATCAACAAAGGGTTGTCCTCAAAAGAGGATGCTTACAAAACAAAACCAAAATGTGTGTGTATGCATATATACATATATATATACATGTATGCATACACATATACATATACATACATGTATATACGTATACATAAATATACATACACACATACATACATACATACATATGTGTGTGTATTTATGTATACGTATATATGTATACATATATATACATATAGAAAATAAGTGTATGTATATACATATATACATGCATATATACATATGTATGTATACATGAATGTGTCTACATATCTACATATACATATATACATATATACATATATACATATTTAGATATGTGCATGTGTATGTATACATATGTAGATATATTCACATATACATGAATATGTATGTATAGTACATGAGTAATTTTTTTAATGAAAACCATGTTTAGGAATGAAAATATCCAATCCATTATGCTTCTAAACTAAATTTTGCAATGCTTATGGTTCTTTTGGCCTTATAGATTCTTGAATCATTTTATAATATAAAACCAAAATATAACCTACTTTGGCTCTAATAATTGTAAACCCTTTAAGAATTCTAAATTGTTGCATCTTGTCTTGATTTTCCCACTATTGTTATTCCTTTTGAAAATTTTACAAATTAAACAAATAATCTGCCACATATATAGAAAGGAGTCCATGTATGTTCTTAAAATTGTTATTTAGGTTAAATGACTTAATCTAAAATAAAGGCATGTCTGGATCTTGCAATTGTAACCTCTTTTGCTAAAATACTTTGGAACTAATAGGATTCAATTGTGTTTTCTGACATAGGTCTATATTACCACAATGATGTATGTATAGGTGTACATTTTAACTTGGTTAGCTTTCCTAGCAAGTTCTTCATTACAACAATCACTCCACCTTGTCACTCAATCAAGCCCACTAGAACATATATTGGAATTTAACCTCTTTCATACTAAAAGAAAAAGTAATCATTAATTATATTTAATTTACCATATAATTTGATCTAAGTAATGCATTTTATGGATCTGGTGGTTGTGTTTGTAAAGAGCTTTATTTTGTTGTTTTGAATGGGTGGTTCTGAAGGTATGCATGAAATATTAGGATGGACTGTGGTTATGTAAAATATTGTTCACAGTTTTTCATGTCATATTTTTATAGGAGGTCCTCATAATTAGTATTCTTGTATGGTATTAGAGCCAAGCTAGGTGCATTTGACACCTATGTTGTGGCTCAAGGGAGTGTGTTGGAGAAATGATACACACCTAAGCCATAAAAGGACTCATCACAATGTGATCCATTAGCTCAATAGTAGAGAATCCTAACACCAAATGGGAGGTCCTAAGTTTGAATACTAGTTAGGCCATAGAAATTTCTATAAAAGTCGATCACTAGTACATAAGAAGAAGAATAAGTGCCCTTATAATTTTTATTAATACCAACAAATTATCATTCCTCACATACATAGGAGAATCAATGATTTCAAGCTCGTCAACATGTATATGTACCTCAATCTCATGACCCTCATATAAAACTATTTTATTAGATTTATTTAGTGTAAATATTTAAATTTTCATTAGGAGGAACAATTGAAGGATTGACCCCAATATTAACCCCCTCAACCTAATTTTTTTTATGAATCCAATCCTTAATCAATTGTCCTTAATCCCATAAAATGTTGAGTATGAGTACAATTAACTCTACAATTTAATAACAAGAAATTATTTTCTCATTATATCTTTTTGGGAATAACTTTAGATTTATCTAATAATGGCCTAATAGGAGGGGAAGTTAATAATCCTTACAAGAAGCCAAAGTAAATTTTTGAGCACATTTTGCAAGGAAAAGTTGGAGGCTTTAGGGGAGTCATAATTATATTAGAAACATTTTATAATGTAGTTTGTCTGATGGTCATTTCCATTATTTTTTACTATCCTTTTGGAAATAATTTTTCTTTTTAAATTTACAAGGATGATGTAGATGAAGCATTAGAAGATCCATAATTAAGTGTGGTAGCCTCTAACAACTTTAGTTCTTTACATTCATCTCCCTTGCACATGCAAATGTTAAGAATGTATATACTTTGTCGATCCTTGTTTATAGTCAAAAAATATAAAATAATAAACTTCAATCTAACATTCCTAATATTTGCATTGGCCAATTTCAATATTAAAAAATAGACCCAAATGGAAGATAATACTATTAAATTTCATGGGAAGAACTTAGCCAATAACTTATTATCATACACAAAATCCAAATATGTAGCACTAAAACCTTGAATGTGTCATGGGATCTCCTTTAACATTGTGCATCTCAAATCTAGGATCCAAAAATCCAACAAAAAATGGATATGTAAAATTTTTAATAGAAATTGAATTGTGTTTGATTTTTATATGTACATGTCTTTTTTTGTTTACATTAGGTAAGGAATCAACATTACTTTTCATCTCAACAAGCCCTTAAACATTAATGTCAAGGGTAGATAGAGGCACACTAGGATTAAGGACATGAATGAAAGTGGCAAGATGAGAAATCGAAAGTGGTGTATAAATTTGTGGTGACATAATAAATGAGTGTGGAGTGACAAAGACTTAGCATTAAAGGGCATATCCTGATGAGAACATAGAAGTATAAACAAAACTAACAAAGAACAATATGAGAACAAAGAACTATGGTACATCATAATAAGTAGGCATGAGATGAGGATCTGGGAAGGAGGGATAAATTTGGGAGATTTGGTGGAAGGAGAAATAAATTGCATAAGATAGATAGGAGTAAAACAATAAGGAGGAATACATGAAGAAGAAGCTTGGGATGGAGGGAAAACGACACATCACTCAAAGGGATTGTTGAGCTTATCCTTTTACCTATTTAGCTTTAAGTACTTTCTTTCCACATGGCTTATTAATCAACATAGTATATGAAGGAGATCAATGTGCTTATCCTTTTACCTATTTCATCTCTTTGTGTTCCGTGTTGTTTTTAATGTTTTTAATTAGAGCGCAGATGATGTTAATATACATTTAATGATACATTTTTTATGTTCTATAATTTTTTGATGTTCTCAAGGCTATATAATTGAAGTTCATTTATGTTAACAACTATTAGATTAAATATTTTTATCCCCAATTATTTTCAAATGATTTTATACTTTAATCTTTGTATTCTTATTCTTTCTTTCATCGTTTCGTTTAAAATTTGAACCATTTAAGGATGTTATGTTATAGATTAAAGTTGTCTTCCAATTCTTTTTAAATCAAGTTAATAGTATGAAAATATTATTGATGAGTAGATGAATTAAATTACAAGTTCTATTTTAGATTTGTATTCTTTTTATCTAGATATATTATTTACCAAAGTCTTATTGTTTTTTTAGGTGTATTGTATATATATAACATGGAAAATGTAGATCATGTTTCACCTGTGCTAGAATCTTTGTTTACAAATACTACTAATGAGATAACAAAATTAAGAGATTCATTAGCACAAGGTGCAAACCCAGGGATATATAGTGAACCATGCATGTTAATATTGCATAGTCTAGAAAAACTAAAAAATGAACTTGAGAGGACTAGTGCATATTCCCCAGACAGAGTGACTGCTATTCTTTCCCGCATGCGGGAAGATGTACATGGTGATGTTCCCCTTAAAAAAGTACAAGATAGTGTCACCAAAGAAATGATAAAAGCCACTTGTTTTCCATTTTATCAAAATGCGTAAGGTTGGGGATACGGGTCTGAATGTGTTGATCATGCTATGGCCTCATTGATCTACCCACGATTTCTCGCAGCACATGGTCTATACCCAAACAATGACCGGATTCCATTGTATTTTGTTCAGCAATTATATGTTGAGGTCCATTTGGGCCTCAAAGTTAACTACCTGGACATTCCACCATATGTTGGTCAGGGGCATGGTAGGATTGCTGATAGGCCCACCTATCGTCGAGCAGATAGACCACCCCCAATGTTTAGGGTATTAGTTGGTGATAGGTCTCCTGCTCTCACCCCAGTTCTAGCCCCCATAGCAGATGAGGTTGTTGTTGCTTCCCAAAAGGAAGCAATTGACATTGTAGGTGACATTGCGGCTGCCACCACTAGGATATCTGATGATCGTGTAGGTCAGTATTTGATATCTAGACATTTCGATCCGCACCATTTTCAGCACAGTGGACCACCATGGATCCTTTGCAGCGGCGTCCCTGCTCCTGCGACGATGCTACCGGGGATATGGCACGCCGGCTCTGCATTTGTTTGGTGAGGGACTGCGGTGAAACGCCTCACCACAGCCCATCAAACAATGGGATCGGTATAAACATGTTAGAATCATTTAGGAACATAGAAAGTCGTTCGGATTCCAGAATCCCATCCTCTCGGCCGACCACTAGTTAGCATCCGATCCACCTACGGTTCATCACGGTAGCGCAGACTATGGGTTTTCTTGATATGTTGATTGGTTGGTTCATCATCACGGTGCCATCTCACCTTCATAGTCTCTACATTCATCATTTGCGGCCGCGACGCCGGATCGTCGAATGAATCACGAATAATGGTCGTAACAATCCGTTAGTCCATATAAGGCGAATGTTTCCCGAGGACTTAAGGTCATCCAGATGCTCGAATGATAATACATGCTTGTGCATATTACATATTTCGTCTGCGTATTTTAAATTCTTTTTAACTGGAGTATTCATTTAGAAGTTGATATATATGTGTGTATATATGTGTGTTATGGAATTGGACATGCCTCATATCCTCCTAGCGGGTCGGTCTGGTGTGCATGATCGTGTGACTGCGTGGATGAATGCGCTTTGTAGGTGGACATGTGAGGTTTTCATAAAATATGTTGTGTATGCATGAATGAAGTACAGAGTTGTAGATTGATGTTTAAAAGATACAAGTTCGTTTTAAAAGATAACTCATGGAATTTATTTAGTAGAATTATATATTTAACATCTTGTACAATTTTATTTGAGCTCGGCCATCCATCGAGCGAGGGGCCAGTTCTCATTGGATAGCCATTAGATCTAGGAGTGAACATTCTTATTAGGCCAAATGCATTCTAGATTTATGATCTTTATCACATGTGTATTTGATTATATATGATGATCTTTAAAATAGTATTTGATATTTGATGATCTCTTACACTTGCTTATATGATCTAGACATACATTTGCTTGTTTTTTGATCTTTAGTATTCGACATTAGATGATCTTTAATTTACATTTTGCTTTTATGATATATGTACATATATTTTCTTATATGATATATACATATATTTGTTGCTTTGCTTATAATATGTGTTATGTTTATATTCTTTTACATATATGTACATGTGTTTGCTTATGGTTTAAACATGTTTACACATAATATATGTATGCGATTGCTTTAAATATTCAATATACATGTTTTCTTTTTTTATGACCTCTTACAACTTACATTTCCTTATATTCAATATACATTTGATCTCTAGTACAATTTTAGGGAAAATCAATGCCATTTTATAATTAAGTTCATTCATGTTGATCATAATAAATATTTTTTAAAAAATGACTTAAGCAACATGAACCATTGAGTTGAGAACAAGATATAATCTTTTTGACAAGTAACTTGAAATTCAATTCAAATTATATCGAGCTATTATACGTTTCTTACAAGTAACTTGAAATTCAATTCAAATGTTTAATTAAGAAAATTTAATTCAAATTATACGGTCTCTATTATACATTTTCGACAACTAACTTGAAATTCAATTCAAATATAATTAAGAAAATTCAATTCAAATTATACCTCTAATATTTGTACATTTTTTGACACTTTACCAAAATTCTAAAATTACTAGATATGTTGTGCATACCTATGAATTAAATAACAACAAACTCCACAATGAAATAACTTGTTTGTTTAGTACTTGATTCATTTAAACTAGAGGATCCAGTTATTCCATGTACACTTGAATAATTTTGATTCACTTGGATCACAGATTTTGGAGAAGTTTTTGCACATTTATCAAGGAGGCAAATATTGGAGCTGGACAACTTTTCATTTTTATCAATCAAGGAAAATTTTGGAGGATAATTTAACTAAGTTGGTAGAGGACTTGTTTAGAGTCATATTTAAGTTGAAGAAGAAAATGGGGCAACAAAGGAAAAGAAAAAATGCATCTCAACGAAAATTGTCAAAAGAAGAAGAACAAAAGAGGCGTGATCAAAACTTGGAAAATTATCATAGAAAGAAACAAGGTGCATGCTTGTTTCTTCTCTCTCTCACTCTCAAGTGTGTGTTTAGTACTCTTACCTTGAAGGTTTCTAACCATCATTGCACTTAAATGACTATAAATACTTTTAAATATCCTCAAGTCATCTTGGTCATTCAAGTTGCAATGTTTATATGATCCTTGACTCCAATTCCTTAAGCCAATTCTTTTTGTTTCAATATTTATAGTGTTTTGTGTCTTTCATTTTTTATTTTCATCACTTCAATGTTCTCAAATTATTTTTATGTTTTATGCTCTAGGGATTCCTCAAGCAGCAATCGAGCCAAATCTAGATATTGGATCAAATGAATCTGTTGACGAACAGATGGACCTTGAAGTTAGGGAGGAGACCCAAGTTCAGACAATGCTTGTTGGAGAGGGGTCAAGATCACTTCCTTCTACTGGTATGAATGAGCATATAAAAATTGCACAAACTTCTCTCGCTTATAGCTCATCATGTTTTATCAATTTGTTTGCTTGCATACATAAACTTCACTTATATATTTAACATCATCTCTCATTTTTGTTTGCAAAATATTTTGTGACACATGTGTAGGAAGGGCTCAACAAGCAGGAAGTTTTCATGCTCAAGTCGAGCCAAATGTAGACATTGGATCAAATGAATCCGCTCAAGAATGCATGGTCCTTGAAGATAGGGAGGAGGCACAAGTTGAAAAAATGCATGTTGGAGAGGAGTCGGGATCACCTCCTCGTACTCCAGGTATGGATGAGAATATAAAACTAGTTGAGAAGGTGGGTAAACAAATTTCTCATAGAAATTTAGATCATTTACTTGAAATGGATATGGAGAAACTCAAATATTATGCCAACCAGCCTTATAATAAGAGAAAGAGGTCAATGACTAAATCTATAAATGGAATGATCAATCATCTTGATACACTTGAAAAACCCAATTGTTATCGCGTTTACTTCTTCGTGATGAGCTCAAAGAGTCATTACAATTGTTGGGTGTGCATTCATCATCAAATAAGAAGAAACACATGGGATTACAAAAGGATATTGTTCAAAATGTTAAAAAGGGTTTAGATTCCATTGGGAAAGGATCTCGAACTGTGGATAAGGCCACTACAAGAAGGGTGATGTTGACATCTATTGTACATCAAGATAGCAAAGAAAAGAAAATCTTGACACTTTCAACTAAAGTGGTTATAGTAGAGCCATTGATAAAATATAAGAAAAAGATAAGTTTTTGGATGAGAGTTTAGAAGGCAATTAGGCAATTATGTGTAGAGCTCCCCATTCTGATAGGATTGAAGATGTTGTTAGGAACTTGGTCTCAAGTTTTTGGCATGATCAGACTCGTCCATCATCAAATACTAGAGATGTTATGAGATAGAGGATTGGACCTAGTATTTATGAAAATCATATCAAACATTGGCTAGACATAACACAATTTGAGATGTATATGAACTTTTGTAATGCATATCCTCATATAAATATTGGGCAAACAATGTTTCAAAGGTTAAAGCCATATTATGTGAAGATAAACAAGTTTTTTGAAACTTGTTGTTGTCGTTATCATAGTGAATTTGATCTCTACTATCAGGTGTTTCGAAAGATGAGAGAAGAAAGATGTGGGTTTCAAAATGCACCTCCTAAACAGGCAAGTTTGTTCATAAAGTCTATATTATGTGATCATGAAAATGGACCTCAAATAAATTGCACAAAAGGAATTTGTGAGACATGTGGAAATTTGGCTAAATTTCCTTCAAGAATTGAGGATACTGACCTAACAAAGACAGTAAATTGCAAGAGGTAAGTACTATTTTTAGAGAGTTTATTTGTTTCAATTTCTCTAGATCAGTTGTTTGGATTCTCTTTGATGTAATGTTTCATTGATCAAGTGTGGTTTTATTAGTTATTCACATATTTCACGGCCGCGGGTACAATTATGTAAAGTTGCAAACAAATTTTGGGAAAGAATCCACAAGGTTGATCTATCTAGAAGAGGAGATTCCCATTGGAAAATTTATGGAAGATTTTCAAATTTTGATACGACCATACATACATCATTCATTTTTTGCTAAGTGGCAAGCACAACAATTCCAAACATTGAGAGATACTTTCCCACATGGAACAGTTCTATCAGTAGTTGACTTTGCAGAAAATTACTCCTTTGTACATCAAAGGAGATTCAATCAGAGTATTAATTTTCAAAGTAGATCACTATTATGGTTCATGTGTGTTATCGACATGCACAATCAGAATTGGATGGTGTTGAGAGTCCAGATGAAGAACGGGTCATTAAAAAAGAATATCACTTTATATTAGTGATGATAAAGAGCATGACACACTTTTTGTCCAACATTGCTTTACAATATTTTTTGAGAATTTGAGAAGAAGGAGTGTAAAATTTGAAAATCATTTTGTATGGTCAGATGGATGTGCGGCACAATTCAAATCTTCACGACCATTCTATACACTTTGTAGATATCATAAAATCTACAAAATACCACATGTTTGGAGTTTTTTTGAGAGTGGGCATGGAAAGGGTGAGCATGATGGAGCAGGAGCTTGCATCAACGAGCTTTAAGAAAGCATCAAATGAGTTATCCAAAAGATCATCTAGACAATGCACGTGATGTTGTTGAATGTTGCAAGAAACACTTTGCATCAAATGTGGTCGGCACATCTTCAAGAACAAACCGACACATTCCACATAGAGTGTTTTGGGAGATATCAGGTATGTATAAATTGTACATTAAATCAAAAATTTGAATTTATTTAAATTTAAAATATATATACATGTTTGTTCACATAAGTTTTTGTTGTACATATGTATCTAGGTGTGGATAGAAGATCGATGCATGGATGCAAGAGGGTAGAAAAAACAAGATCTTTGCATTGTGTTAGGAGTTGAGATAGTACATCGCATGGATGGATATTAGTTACAAGGGATTACTCTTGTTTTACCTTGAGTACGTGAAACTACGATTATGCACAACAATTAAGAACTTGGATATGTTGCTAAATGGGATCTGATTACCTACTTGTTTCGAGAAACATATGATGAGGCGAGGAAGAAAGATTTGAAGACATTCCTTTGATTTCAATTAATTATGACCATATTTCAGGATTGGTTAGAAAAGGTACACGTGTAAGTTTTTAATTTAAGTTTTATTATATATATCTAGTTAACGATCTTTAGAGACAAATTTATAATTTTTTTAGATTTTTTTTGTGTAAATTTGGTGTATAGGAGATGTTTTTACAGTCATAGCAGAGCCTAAAAACATCGAAGGTGTTAGCTATTCTTTATTGCGTTGCACAGAAGAGAGGAATAAGCTAACAGAACCTAAAACAAGTGATGGAATGTTATTTCCCAATTGAGTTTAATTTAAATTTTATATATGTACATTGTATTCCCACATGTACATTACATTATAAACATTAAATATATATTGTACAAACCTTGTACGAAAATATTACTTTACGTTCATATGTCTTACCTTAGGTTCATATTTACCATGCATGTTTTGTTGTAGTGCAAAGGACATATCTAAAACAAGTCAAAGTTGTTCAACATGGGATTCATTTTGTTGACTATCAATTTGATAACAAGGTATATCAATATAGTCACTTAATAATTGCTGCGGTCTACATCTCCATGGAGTTCCACATGCATTAGCGGCGAAGAAAATGGAGACTGAGTAGTGATGATCGCAAAAATTCTACATGTTATTGAAGAAGGCGTGCTGAACCCGGAGATCTTTGACTTAGATTATATCCATGGTTTTCAGGATTGCTTGTAACTACATGTTCAAATGAGAACTTATAGTAACATGCATAGTTATCGTATTTTGTGTAAATTACAATTATATGTACATATTTGTTCGATGGAAAATTCTTAAGTTCAAGAGTGTTTGATAGCATCATCTCTCACTTTTTTTGGTTGCATGTAAACCCATATTATATACTTTCAATCCTTATTTGAAACGTAGTGATTTTTTTTAAATCATTTTGCCTAAATTACAATTATATACAACTTATATTTGTTTCATGGAATTCTTAAGTTCAAGAATTATATACACTTATATACAACTTATATAATTTGTTCGATCGAATTGTTCCATGGGATTCAACTATGTAAATTTAAAAATTAAGTATTATATAATTATAAAATTATTGTACACATTAATAAAACATAAAAAAATGCAACATAAGATCTCTCTCCCTATCTCTCTCAAGTCTCTCCCTCCTACCCCCTCCCCCGCTCTCCCCTCTACCCTTAAGCCTTGTACACCCCTTACCCTTTACCTCTCTCCCACTCCCCCCTCTCTCTCTCAAGTCTCTCCCTCCTACCCCCTCTCCCTCTCTCCCCTCTACCCTTAACCCTTAAACCCTACCCTTTATTTCTCTCCCCGCCACCAGTCCCCTCTCTCCCCTCTACCCTTCACCCTTAAACCCTACCTTTATCTCTCTCCCTCCCCCTCTCTCTCAAGTCTCCCTCTTCCCCCTCTCCTCTCCCTCTACCCGTAACCCTTAAGCCCTACCTTTATGTCTCTCCTCCTGCAGTCCCCTCTCTCCTCTACCCTTCCCTTGTAAACCCCTACCTTTATCTCTCTCCCACTGCCCCTCTCTCTCAAGTCTCTCCCTCTTATGCCCTCTCCCTATACCCCTTAACCCTTGTACACCCCTACACCTTTATCTCTCCTCCCCCCTCTCTATCAAGTCTCTCCCTCCTACCCCTCTCCTCTCCCTCTACCCCCTTAACCTTAAGCCTACTCTTTGTCTCTCACTCCCCTCTCTCTCTCTCAGTCTCTCCCTCCTACCCCCTCTCCTCTCCCTCTACCCTTAACCCTTAAACCCTACCTTTATGTCTCTCCCTCCCCTCTCTCAAGTCTCTCCCTCCTTACCCCTCTCCTCTCCCCTCTACCTTAACCCTTAAACCCTACCTTTATGTCTCTCCTCCTACCCGTCCCCTCTCCCTCTACCCCTTCACTTGCCAAACCCCTACCTTTATCTCTCTCCCTGCCCCCCTCTCTCTCTCAAGTCTCCCTCCTATGCCTCCCCTCTCCCCTCTACCATTAACCCTTGTACACCCCTACCTTATCTCTCTCCTCCCCCCTCTCTCTCTCAAGTCTCTCCCTCCTGCCCCTCCTCTCCCCTCTACCATTAACCCTTGTACACCCCCTACCCTTCATCTCTCTCCCACTCCCTGCCCTCTCTCTCTCAATTCTCTCCCTCCTACCCCCTCTCCCTCTCTCCCCTCTACCCTTAACCCTTAAACCCTACTCTTTATGTCTCTCCCACTCCCCCCCTCTCTCTCTCAAGTCTCTCCCTCCTACCCCCTCT
>VDFB02043723.1:0-42794 GCA_007258455.2 Sequoia sempervirens
CATACAAAGTTGATTTCAAACTGTTTTAGACAAAAATTGTCATAAATTATCAAGAAAACAATGTATTTTCATCAAAAAACACCTCCACATCTTCTTGGAGTGTTCCTTCTCATTCAGTCCATGTTAATTAACATTACAAAATAGTTACCATTGAAATTCATGTCTTTTCCATCAAAACCTAAAGTGACCTAATGTCCTTTTGCCTTAAACTTTCAAAATATGCACTTTTACACAAACTAAACTAAAAGAAACTTGAAAAGAGACCTTACAAGGTCATTCATGGTCTTCTAAGACCTTATTAGACTCAACCAACCCTTCAAAAATCCAAAAACATCTAGAAAATTCAAATTTTCATTTTGGCAGGAAAATCAAATTTTGAATTTCTAGGCCTATTTAAACAACCTAAACAATTGGGCATGATCCTAATGGACCCCCTAAGACCTTTACCAATGCAAAAAAGACTCATAACATCAAAATTATCATAAAAACATCACTAGAGTGATGCTCCTGCATCAGATCCTTTCCATACTTTGGTGAAATCTCAATTTATTTTCCTTTTCCATCACCCTACTAAATTTGTGAACACTTAAATGCATAGTGTCTCATTTCTTCACATTGAAAACTTGAGTACCATTGAACCCTCTTCCTCTACCTCTTCCAAAAGATTATCTTCCACAAGAATAATCTCCTCTTCATCTAGAGAAGTATCCTCTTACTTTTCTTTCTTACATGCTTGCTTGAGATGTGATTGCATCATCTTGCTTGTTTGGGTAACCTCTACCACTATTGGACTATTCTCTTCCACATGAAAATATGCCTCTACCTAAGGAGTTATTTTTTTTCTCCTTGCAATCTTATCTTTTGTATTCAATGCATATTGATAGGCTTCTTTCACACTAGTTATTTGTATCGTGCTTAACTCAACTTGGATTGAATTGTGAAGCCCATTCACATACCTTTACACTTTCTCCACATTATCTTATGCATGCCCCACTCAGATGTTTAATTTAGAAAACTCCTTGATATATTCTTGCATGTTCTTCTCCCTTTTTTCAAGTTTTGTAGCTTTTCAAACAACTTGATTTGGTAATCTACAAGAAATAATTTTACCTTCAACTTCGTCACCATCCTCTCCTAATATTTGATTTTATCCTTTCCTCCACATTTTCTTTAGATTTGCACATGATCCTACCATAAAGACACATTCCCCTTTAATTTTATGTGTGTCAACTTCACTCTCTTTGGATCTTCAATCAACTTGTAGTCAAAATACTTCTCTATCTTCGATATCCAATCTATCACTTCTTCCAAATTCAAATTTCCATTATATTTTGGAGGATCCAACTAGGGTTTACTACTAATTTTCATCGTTTATTTTAGGAATTTTCTCTCAACCACATTTTTGACATCTTCAAAATCAATTTTGAGTGCTACAACTTCTTCTTCATAATCATCACTAATATCTACAATTGGAATTCTTCATAGTTATGTCATTTCTATTGCATCTAGTTGAGTTATGATGCCTCTCAACATCTCCATGATTGCCATAGATCCATTATATGGTCCTCTTCATCCACGTCCTCTTTGTGCTATGTTGATTACCCTTTGAAATTGTGGGTCTTCTTATCTTTTGACTCACCCGTAACATTGTATCTCGAGGTTTTCTTCAACACCACCACAAAATTAGCTTTGATACCATATTATGTAATTCAAAATTCAAAAGGTCTTATCAAACCAATGAATAAAGTAAATCAATTAAATTCAATTTTCATTCAATTTTAAATGACACCAAGGTAATTTATTGATTTTTGCATTGATTTATTACTCCACAAGATTCAAAAATTTGCAGTCTACAAACATTATAATTTACAAGATTTCAATTTGTTTCCAATATCAATTCCTCTTACTCGGGTACCCAACTCTACACCTCTATTTTCCCAATATATCAATTTCCTATCACTCCTAGAAATTTTTATTTCCTCTTTGCACCCTCTACACATCTAAAACTTTACATAATTCACATTAGTTTTCCCTGATTTACATAACCATTTCCATCTCTACTAATTGCACAACCTCCTTAGTTCTTTCCATAGATAATTTATTCATTTTTCATCCTCCTTATGCACCTAGCAATTTAATTTTACATACACTTCTCTTCCAAATGATGTGTGACCTTTTATTTATGTCTCCTTCCCTTACTCTCCCAACCACAACCCTTTCTCTTCTTTATTTTATCTGGCTTCTCTTGTTTTTACTAATATTTCTTGTCTTTTTTTTAGCAGCCTCTTTTCTATGACTATTTTCTTCTTTATGTGTCCCTTAGTCTCTTTCCTTTACCATTCAATCCTTCCTTCTCTTGAGTACATTGAATCCTCCTCCTACACCCTAGAACCTATGGAAATGGGGCGATGCGATGTGGAATGATGGAAATTAGGATATAATGTATTCACACCCACTTTCCAAGAAACTCCACTCAAGGATAACCCTAGAGATTTCAATGCAAAGGAGATTGAAATCTTGCAATAGGGTTGTCCTAGAGACTAAATGACAGCTAATGAGGGGTTCATCACCAAGTGTAAACTTGGAAAAGACAATGAAATTGAAAACACAATGTGATATGCAAAATGACCAAGAAAGATTAATAAAAATGTAACAGAAAGCTATGAAACTGAAAGTGTGCACCTGGAAGACTAAAGAAGGTAGAATGGAGGTCTGGATCACTGAAAAATTTATTGTTGATACTAACTGGGACTCATTCACCAAGCTGGGTGAATTAGTCTAGTTTTTGAGAAAATGTGTAGGAACATATTTCAGCCAAAAGGGTATCCAGATCTGTAAAAATCTTTGTCAGGCTTGTACAGTGTGACTCATTCACCTATAGTGTTGAATCAATCCACTTCTACTTTTCTGGAAGTTATGAACTGGATTTTATGCCTCTCAATCTGCTCTACTCTTTTTGATTGGTTTCTAGATTCGAAACTACAAAATGCCACCTTTAGGCCTTCTCCAAGCTTCTCCAAGGCTTGATGACAACTTTAGGGATTTTGAGGACTTGAAAAATTTTCTCCACCTTTGCTTCTTGGAAAATCTGCAACCTAGCCCTGTAAATGACACACAAGAAGAGGGAAAAATGTTGTGGGGGTTAGTGCATAGGGGTTTTCCTTGGTCAAATCCCTTGTTGGTAATTAAACATTGAAATGAAAGCAAATATAAAAGGAGACTGATGAATGAACAAAAGATAATTTTTCAACTCACAAAACCCTAGCAATAAGGTGCTACAATGATGCTTGAAATAGCTACAACGGATGTGGTTCTTGATTCTAGCTTGAAGGAGATGGATCTTGCTTGAAACACTTGCTTGGATCGTGAACTCTACATCACAAATGATAGCACAATTACAAACATGAAGAATGTAATCCTTGACATGATGATTGGCACTTGAAAGATGCTCTAAAATGCTTGATAATATGCTCTTGAAATTCCTTGAATGCTCTTGTGAATGATCAAATTCTCTTGTGAAATCTCTTGAATGATAGGTCACTTGATTGATTGATAGGATAAAATGAGTGAATGAACCTTGTATTTATACTCAATTATGCAAGAATTCCTAAAATTACAACACTCCAAGCCGACATCAAATCTAGGAGAATAAAATCTTGTCGTAAATTTGAATTGTGGTCACACAGGACTCATTTTCCCAAGGTGGTGAATGAGTCCCATCACACATAATGTATGGGACCAAAAATGGAAAATACTTAGAAATGTGTAAAACTTGCATCGGTGCCCAAAAGACCTAGGTGGGACTCATTCTCCCAAGGTGGTGAATGAGTCCCAAACACTAAATTTAGACCACACAAGCCAAGAACACCTGAATTATGATTGGTTACTGATTGGTGTTGGGATTATCCTCGAAAAGATGCAATAAATGAGGTTTGTGGATGCAAAATAGGGCCAATTAAAGCATAAGAAATCCCAATTATTAATGACAAGCCTAGAGGAATGTGAAAGTGTGTTACAGCACTTCACAACACTTTTGCAAGGCACCACTAAAATCCCATTAGTTCACAAGGGCCCAAGACCTTTAATGTGAATGTGTTATCCACATTGCAACACTAAATCAAGGCAACATTAAGCCACAATCACAAGGAGGGCCCAAACAAGTTAGAAAAACTAGAAGTGCTACATTTTTGATGACTCCACGCCCATTCTCATTCCTTTTTCTTATCTTTCCTCTTTTGATTCCACAAGTGTGGCCCTTCTATCTCTATATGCTACAAAAAAAACTTCTTTTTTTTATTAGATCATTGGCAACAAACCAGCAATTACTTGGCTTCGTTGAATTCAAACTTCCAATCAAACTATAGGAAGAAATGATGCATAGCAAAACAAAGACTAATTATTCATTTCATTGCAATAATCAACCATTTGGAACCAACTGAAGATATAAATGAAAATATGATTTTTTTGTCAATTGAATGACAACAATGTCATATTTCTCTGCCTCAATCATCCACCAAACCAAGATTAAAATGAACTCTGAAAATGAAAACTAAAACCAAAACAACAAAACCAAACTGAAATATTATTTTGGGTGATGCAGATCACATGTTTGCTTGAATGCTCCTACATCACTAAGTTTGCATTCCTATTCTTTAAACCTATTTTTTATGACACTAGATATTATTCATTGGTGTTTACTTGACCTAGATCACTTCCACAATTTAAAATATAATCCATTCATTTTATAATTCAGTGTTCAAATTTATCCATTACCAACCACTTCAATGACCATTTGAGTTGACTTATCTTCTAATTTGTTAATATGTGTGCTTGGTTATTATATTTAAGGACACTCCTTCTCATTTGATATATAGTTAGAATGTGAGATGAAAATCTAAATTAAAGAGCTCAAAATGAGAATGTACTTTTGCATTGCCTACTTGTGACATCATATTAAGATTTTTGTGTTTTTGGTGGTTTCCACAGTCTTTTTGTTTAGATATGTTATTTAGGAGACCACGAACCCTATGATCATACAAATTCCTCAAAGTTGTTTATAAGCATCAATTATTCTAGCATCAACTCGAATATCAAGATCAAGGTGAGCAAATTAAATTGGCCTAAATTTTATCAAAATAGATCTGCACTTATCATATTATATTCACATAAAAGATTAAGTTTGCACTCATGCAAATCAAGTTTGCAACCATGAAGGTGAACTGGAATGAAAAACAATCAATTTTCAAGATAATAAGAATCCTAAAATTTTAACATCAAAAAAAATAAAAATGTGACATTTGATACATCTCCCCATCATCAATTACTAAATTAAGTATTATTTTTAATTATTTAGCTTCCATTTTATTTACATTATTTCAAATGAACAACTCCAGCTCATTTATTTAAATTAATTTATACTTCATTAAATAAATTTTTAAATTAACCTAAATAAAATTTATTAAGATGTGATAAAAATGTACATTATTTTAACCTTACTATGAAAATATGCATTACATCAATGACCCTAAATACATGAGAATAAACCTATTGTGCATTTTCAGGTCTAAATTGGAAAGAAAACTCTATCATATCCTATGAAAGAACTGAAATGAAAGTTTTTATGAAGTCCTAACACCATATTGAGCTACAGCTCATGTAGACCAGTTAAGAAAACCAACAAAAATTCCATCTAACAAGCCACAACCCCGTTTCTGGTTATCCTTGCTGATCATGCTGTAATGCTATATTTGTGACTTTCCACATGAGAAAACAACAAAGCACTTCTAGTATTTCAGAGTCTTCTGTGGAATGACTAGACAAGATTATCATAATCATTATAATCGTCGTCCCCCGCTTCTGAATTCCAAAGGAAAAAGGCATACGACGCATGAACGTAACTGTATTGCAAATTGACCCTCAACATTATTTGTAATACCATGCGTTAACAACAACAAAAAAAAAAAAGGCAAAGGAATGTACATTTCAGTTGAAAAAGAGGCTCAAATTATACCAGTCATTTGCTGCAGCTTCCACGGATTGCTCAAAATAAGTGTGAGCACGGCGTGGGTCGTTTTGGGCTTCCCATATAAAGCTGGCGTAGAGACACAATAAATACCATCACCTGGGCTTACCAAAATGCTCCTTTCATAGTATTCTTCTGCCTTCGTTATGTCACCTACAACCTAACTCCACACCAAAACAAAAACTTCATAACATATTAATGCCCTTGGCCAAGCTAAACCAGCTGTGATAATTGCAGTCTAAAAGTATGTTATTTGAGATTTTGGATCCCTAAATTGTACGTACCTCATGCAAGAAGCGAGCGTAATTTGTTAACAAAAGAGGGTCTCCTGGATTTTTCTTCAACATTTTCTGGTAATAGGCATCCATGTTATTTATATAATTATTGTTGTTGGACTCGCCTCCTTCTTCCCCAGAAAAATCACTTCCTCCGCTGCTACCATCACTATTTCCGCCTATACATAAACATTCTTCATGGTAAGTTCTCTTCTTCTCACAAATTGATCGTTGTTTAATACGTTGCCTCCATCTGTGCATATCTGTATCTGTTGGAACCTTCTTATAATTGCAAAATAATTGGACTGATTTTGAAACCTTAATTAGCCTGCTGAATTCTTTATTTTTGCATGGAACGCAAGCCACCATCTGACAACAAAAACGAGTATTCAAAATCATCTTCAATCACGATCTAATTAGAATCCCAAATTTGTACAAGAGCGAAGCATAGCAGATTTTGAACGAACAGGTGAAAAATGGATGTATGTTAATATCTATCGCAGTGGATCGAAGGCTTCCTATGTTACAAGAATAAGGATTCAATTCGTGCCCCCTGAATTTGAGTTATATTGACAGGAGCCCCACTTTCAAATTAGTAAAACATGCAATCGGTATGGAGAATCACTGAACCCACTTCTAGTATGGACATCTTGTGCTTTGAACTAACAAAACTTCTAAATTCGCGCTAGGTCATGCATTTCTTCTGTAAGAATTTGTATTAAAACAGGAACCTGATACCCTTTATCTAGAATTCTTCGAAATTATGGGAGCTAATTTGTCTAAATAAGGAGGAAACGCCAAAGTAATGACTGCAAGGTTTGTTACCACAATCATAGATAAACTTCAATGAATTCATTCATACTACTGTCATTTCAAAAAGACATGCACCATGCTTGCTTTCACTGCCTTTAAATGTATAGCTTGATTGCATTGACGTGTAACTTTGGGAAGTTTTTTCCCAAAACAAACTTAAGGAATGGAAAGAATAAGTAATAAACGTTTACAACGAACAATACTTGTCAAAGACGTCTCTAGGACTGAATCCTTGTTTTAGACAGCAATGATGATGAGAGGACATAAAGATTCATAGGAAAAATGAAGCAAAACCAACCAATGACGAAAAATGGCCTGTATCGAAGCTCCATGAGTACAAGATCTCTCTTTTAATGCTTGTGTTTACTTTGCATGAGCACGGCAAAGATAATAGGAATATCAAGATTATCAACATACTAGATCTGGTTGACGATTTCACCATGTTCTCTTGGGTTGTGCCAATTAGGATTCAACAAAAATGGTACGTATAGAGGTGTTCGTGAATTTTGATATAACATGCACAAGGTGCTTTGTTCAACTCATATATTCAATTGAAGCAACCAACACACTTTATACTCTGCCTTCAAAGATCAAATTCTTCATGTTGTTTCATCTACACTTCTTCGTGGAGATCTTCTTTCAAAAATATTTTTTTAAATTCGTTGGGTGGATATGCCATTTAAATTACGTTGTAATCCAGCAGACAATTTTGATGGTTTTAGTGTAATGGTTTCCTTATAGTTGATTTCTTCTCCTTAGCTTGACCTTTTGCAACATATTGAGTGTAGGCCGAGAAGGGCAGATTGGAAATATATTGTTTTTATTTCTAAATTGTAGATAATAAAGGAAGATTTACACACAGGGAAAACAGTTTTAACTGAAATGATTGGCATAAGGCAAATTCACGGACGGAAAATTCACTGCCAGCAATCTACTGTGGGAAAATTCACTGTCATGACAAATTCACCGCCAACTAAAATTCACAATTCACCACGGCTGAAAATTAAGTGCATTAATTATTTTTAATTAATGTGGTTAATTTTTCGCCACAGTGAATTGCTGGCGGTGAATTTTCCTAGAGCCATTATGATCATTTAAACTGAAAATAAATTACAAATGTGTTAATTTCTTAACATCCTCCTTAATCTGAAAGACATCAAAAAATTAAGCAATATTTTGAAGTGTTCAAACTTCCCTAGCTATTTGTTGGCTAATCTAAAGCTTCTTTTAAAAATCTATTATTGTGACAAGTCTAAAATTTGTTTGAATTGATCAATGTGGCAAGGTTCAAATTTTGATAGTGAGCCATTTGCATTGATGGGTCTTATATTTTTTCAAATCCTATTACTTTGACAAGTCTCAAATATTGATAATGAGCTTGTTGCTTTGATAGGTCTGAAATTTTTTTAATGGACCTATTGCTTTGACATGTCTCAATTTTTATAATGAGTGTGTTTGCTTTGACAAGTCTCAACTTTGGACTTCTTTTGCCCACAATGAATCTTTATTTTCCAATCATGAATGCAATCACTCTACTTGCAATGCTATAGTTTGAAAAAATAACCAAACTTTGGTGGCCAATATGAGTAGTCCCCAATTATCAATCTAGGACAACTTTCCATTCGCTGAAATTAATATTTGAAATAGCACACACTAGGTGCAATCAATACAATAAGGAGGGACGTATGCACATCAATTTTCCACCAATAGTATGTGTAATCAACATGTTACCAAACATCACCAAATGCACCATAATATCCTGTGTAATTATCACACCAATCACAATAAAGCATGAGATGGAATCTATTGTGATGAGGATGACCAAGGAGATTGAAGACACAAAGAAGAATAAAGAGAATCTTGCTCAAACCTTGAAAGAAAAATATGAAGAATGTAGCTGAATTACTGATGGATTCAATCAGTTGGAGCTTGAGTTACAACAATCAAGAAACAATGAAGAAGAGCTTGAAAGACAGATTGTTACTCTCAGAGTTGAACTTGCTATTGTAAATGAATACAAGGAGAAGTTCAAGATTAGCTCAACTAAGCTTAATGAACTGATTCAAAGTCAGAGGAATATAAGTGACAAGCGAGGTCTTGGATATGAGAAATGAGAAAGCTCTAGATTTGGTCAAAGGAATTTCAAGCAAGGAAATTGGATGAACAACGATGGAAGGTATCCGGTAAGACAACCTAATGCTCAAAAGTTCAATGGATACTATTTTGTTTGCAATAAATTTGGTCATATGGCTGCTCAATGTAGAAGTAGAATGAATTCTAGTGGTCCATTTGTTGGATTTTACTGATAGATGGTTGTCATTGATGTCAAAACTATTGGTATTAATGTCTTTAAGGCTGTATATGTCGAGGATATTGAGAAAATTGTAATAAAATGATTTGCAGGTTGTTAGTGATGAAGTGAAGTTCAGTATGTTGCCAAGCTCAATACATTGATGATTAGAGGTTGTGGATTAAAGGGTTTTTTGTTGAGTATATTTAGTTTATCCATGTTAAGTTTCAGAGATCCACATGCAGGTTTGATTGAGTTATGAGCAATTGTGTTCTGACAATCATTTTGTTGCTTCAGTTGGTGTTCCTAAATGAAGATTATGTGATTATAGTAAGTTCAATTATTGTGGATGCTTCTCTAGGGATTCATGATGTTTTTGGATGTCTCTAGATTGTGCTCTATCTATGTTGCATGTTCGCATCGATCATTGTGCTCGCGATTGGTGATTTTCTCTTACGTGTTCATGTTTTTCATGTTCATGGTTGACAAGGTGATGGTAGCATGTTGTGGATCTTCGTGGAATAATTTTTGAAGGTGTTTCATGTTCAAGGATTTTGTTTTGTGTCTTCATTATGTTGTGGCTAACATTGGTTGATTCGCATTGAGAATTATTTATTGTTTTTAGATGACAATTTGCATATGTTTTATTATTTTGTTGAAGTCGACATGTAGCGATGTAATCTCTTGTTGTGAATATATATAAGTGATTGTTTATTCCATTTATATACATGTATGAGATGTGTGAATAATGTCCTAATCATTCAAAGGTAGAATCAAAGTGTGAAGAAGTGTTCATGTGCTTAACCGAAATTGTAATAAGGCATTAGCAGATGCTATTTTCTTAGTTCAAAATCCTATGGGTGTAATCCAAATGTTTTTGTAAGACAATGTGTCTTCCTTTGGGCAGTAAGCCTAGTTGTATTTGAGCAGTGAGCTCTAAGCAATGTGCCTGAATGCATGTGCATTCCCCATTTATTCTTCTTTATACTTTTAACAAGGTATAATCTTGTGGACTAACCTCCACCGTAGTTTTTCCCCTAATAGGGTTTCCATGTAAAAAATTTTGGTGTTATGTGTGTTTCTGATGTGTTGATGATTTATTCTTTCATGGTTATTAATCAGATTTGAGAATAAGGTTAATAAGTTTTAATTTTTGTGACAACTGATTCACCCCCCCTCTCAGTTGTCTTCCCTTGTGTTGCCAACAATTGGTATCAGAGCAGGTTCCTTGGAAGAAGTTTAATAGCTTGAGGTGATCCGGGATGGTGACATATAAGAAGGATAGTCCAAGATTTGATGGAACAAATTATTCTCTGTGGAAGACTCGAATGGAGTGTCATCTGAGATGCATTGGTGAACCCTACTAGAACATTAAAAGGAATTGGTATGTTATCCCACATAATGGTCCTTCTACTGCTATTGAGATTAAGGATGCTGAGTACAATATAAGGGCTAAGGAAGTATTGTTAAGTGCTCTGACTAATTTTGAGCTGACAAATGTGATGGATTTGAAGATTGCTTATGAGATCTGGAAAAAGTTGGAAAATTTGTATGAAGGTGATGCTAATGTGAAGATTGCTAAGTTGCAAAGTCTGAAAGGGAAATATGAAATGTTGAGAATGGGTGATGATGAGAACATTACTTCTTTCATGCAAAGAGTGAATGAACCTGTGTGCGGTATCAGATGTGCTGGTGGACAATTGGAAGAATCAGAGATTGTTGCTAAAGTGCTTAGATCCTTGCCTGTTGCATACAAATTAAAAGCTATTGCTATTGAGGAACTTTTGACTGTGAAAAATGTAACCAGAGACATGTTGATTAGTAAGCTTATTGCTTTTGAGTTGAGTGAATTTGGTGATGCTCTTCCTAAGACAAAATCTACATTCAAAGCTACTATTTCTAGAAGGGATAAATAAAGATATGATCTGAGAGAAATTTATAGAAAGATATTCGAGTATGAGGAGAAAATTAGAGAGATTGAAGAAGAGAGAAAATTGGATGAGCTTGAAGCACTTATTGTCAAGAGAGAAGCCAGATGAGAAGGTAATTACAAAGCGAATTTTCCTATTAAATTGTTTTCTTGCAATAAGATAGGTCATTTTGTATCAAGGTGTCCAGAAAGAGTTCCTAAGTCAATACCTAACAAGCCTAGATTTCAAAGGAAGTGTTATTATGTTGCTAATGAAGGTGTGACAAATGATGAATCTGATAAAGGGAATGTAAGTGAGGATGAATGGGTATTTATTGCTATCAAGGAAAATAATCTCGTGTCTACTGAATTTGCTAATTGTACAAATGTGGAGAAAGCCCTAGTTGCTCGTGTTGAAGAGAAAGATAAATGGGTGATTGACAATGGAGCTCTCATCACATAACAGGTGGTAAAAGTAAGTTTGTGAGCTTGGAAAAGTATGATGGTGGTGTTGTAAGATTTGGTGATGACAAAGCAGGTGTAATCCATGGTAGAGGATGCATTTCTCTTGATGGTAAGCATAATACTAATGATGTCCTTTATGTGGAAGGCTTCAAGCATAATATTTTAAGTGTTGGATAGATGGTTGACAAGGGATACAATATTCAATTCAAGGATGGAAAGTGTAGAATATTGGGAAGTTTCAAAAATGTGATTGCATTAGGTACAAAAACAAAAGGTAATATCTTTCACCTGAGTGTTGCTAGTAAAAGTTGTCTTATTGCTCAAGTTGATGAAAGTTGGTTGTGGCACAGGAGAATGTGTCATGTAAACTTTGATAATATTATCAAGATAAGTTCTACTCAGGCTATGAGAGATCTTCCTAATTTGATAAAACCTACTAATGCTATATGCAAGGAATGTTAGTTAGGGAAGCAAACTAGAATTTCATTTCGGAGCCAACAACATTGTTCAAATGAAGTGTTGGAACTTTTGCATACTGACTTGTGTGGTCCTTCTAGAGTCATAATTTTACAAGGATACAGGTATTTCATGTTGCTTATTGATGATTATTCTAGAATGATGTGGGTTACTTTCTTAAGGGAGAAATCTGAAGCTCTAGAGAAGTTCAAGATTTTTAAGGCTATGGTTGAGATAGAGACAAGTTTGAAGATTAAATGTCTGAGATCAGATGGAGGTGGTGAATTCACTTCTGGTGAGTTTAATTATTTTTGTGAAGAACATGGGATAAAGAGACAATTATCTACACCGCAAACCCCTCAACAAAATGGAGTTTTGGAAAGGAAGAACAAGTCAATTGAAGAAGCTGCTAGAACTATGATGCTGGAAGGAATGTTCCTCATATCTACTGGAGAGAAGCTATGAGTACTGCTATTTACACACTCAACCGGGTACAAGTCAAAGGTGATACTGATAAGAATCCTTATGAGCTATGGTATGGTCATAAGCCTACTGTTAGATACTTCAAAATCATTGGGAGTAGATGCTATATCAAAAGAGATGAAGATATAGTAAATTTTGATGGTAGGAGTGATGAAGGAATCTTTCTTTGTTACTCTACTAAAAGCAAGGCCTATCGATGCTACAATAAGAGACTAAGGAAAATGGTTGAAAGTGAAAATTTCAAGGTTGATGAAGACATAATTAGAACATCTAAAACCTGTGGATATGATTCAGATGATCAGAATGACATTTCAAATAAAGGAAAGAAAATTCAGACTTTAAATCAAGTTCAAATCATTCTGGTGAATCAAGAAAATCAAGAGGAAGGAACTAGTGAAAGCAGAAAAGAGAGATCACAAGAGCCTGAAGTTCAAGAACATCCTAAGACTCCAAGTTATGTAAGAATAAATCATTCAGAAGATTAGATCATAGGTGATAAGAACAAAGGTGTTCAAACTAGGAGAAAAATTGCAAAAGAATACTGTTTGATTTCAAAGACTGAGCCTAATAATGTGAATGAAGCATGCAAAGATGAACATTGGGTGGAAGCAATGAAAGAAGAACTACAACAAATTGAGAAGAAAGATACATGGATTCTTGTTCCTAGACGTAAGGACAAAATGTAATTGGAACTAAATGGGTCTTTAGAAACAAATTGAATGAGCAAGGTGAAGTTGTTAGAAACAAAGCAAGACTGGTGTGTAAAGGATATTCTCAAATAGAAGGGATTGAATTTGAAGAAAAATTTTCCCCTGTTGCTAGGATTGAAGCCGTGAGACTATTTCTTGCTTATGCTGCTTTCAAAAACTACAAGGTTTATCAGATGGATGTCAAGTCAACATTCTAAATGGTGAACTAGAAGAAGAAATGTATGTTGAACAACCTGATGGATTTCAATTGATTGATCAGGGGGATATGGTTTGTTGGTTTGTATGGACTTAAGCAACCGCCTAGAGCATAGTATGCCAGATTGGACAAGTATTTGTTGAAGCTTGGATTTAACAAAGGTACTGTTGATAGTAATTTGTATTTCAAGATTGATCATGATAAAGATTTGACTGTTGAAGTCTTTGTTGATGATATCATTTTTGGAGGAGATGATGGTTTGTGCATGAAGTTTGCTGATGAGATGCAAAGTGAGTTTGAGATGTCTATGATTGGAGAGATGAAATTATTTTTGGGATTACAAATTACTCAATTAGATAAAGGGATCTTTATATCTCAATCCAAGTATGTGAAAAAATTGCTAAAGAAGTTTGGTATGGAAGTTTCAAAGCCGGTTTGTACACCTATGGTGACTGGATGTATGTTGACACAAGATGATGATTCTTCGAAAGAAAATCAGACTAGATATAGATTGATGATTGGTGGATTGCTTTATTTAACTCAAACTAGACCTGATATCATGAATGACGTATGCATTTATGCAAGATTTCAAGTTGATCCTAAGGAATCTCATGTGACTACTGTGAAGAGGATTTTCAGATACTTGAAGGGGACAATTGATTTTGGCCTATGGTATCCTAGAGATGATGACCTTACTTTGAGTGCCTTTATTGATGCTGATTGGGTAGGAGATGTGAATGACAGAAAGAGTACCAGTGGTGGCACATTTTTCTTGGGAAAGAAGCTGATTTCATGGTTAAGTAAGAAGCAGAATTCCATTTCTTTATCTACTGCAGAGGAACAATACATTATTGCTACTAACAATTGTACTCAAGTATCATGGATGAAGCAGATGTTGAAAGATATTGGAGCTGTGTATGATGAACCTATTGATATATTATGTGATAACTCAAGTGCAATTAAAATTTCTAAAAATCTGGTGCTGCATTCAAAGACCAAGCATTTATCTATCAAGTTTCACTTTTTGAGAGAGAAGGTGAGTGAAAAGGAAGTAAGATTGGAGTATGTGCCTACTAAGGAACAGATTGAAAATATCTTTACCAAGCCTTTTCCTAAGGATACTTTTTAGTATCTCAGAGGGAAGCTAGGGGTGGTTACCCCTCCTAATCAAAACTAATATGCATTGACTTGCATTAGTCCATGCATTTCATAGTCGTATCTTGATTCAGATTGATGTTGTGGTGGTTGCTACTCAAGGGGAGTAGTCAGATGTTCAAATATGTGGTTCAAAGCTTGTGTGTATCTTTGTCATTGATGTCAAAGGGGGGAGAAGATTCATGTGAAAAAATTTGTGGGGAGAAGAGTCATGTAAAAGAGTTGAGGAGAAAAGAGTCAAAATCTAAGGGGGAGAAAGTGCTAAGAGATAGTTGCATTGATGGTGTTTTTCACATCATGTGTTTCCATCAATGCCAAAGGGGGAGATTGTTGGATGTTGCTGATATGTGGTTGTCATTGATGTCAACACTATTGGCATTAATGTCTTTAAGGCTGTATATGTTGAGGATATTGAGAAAATTGTAATAAAATGATTTGCAGGTTATTAGTGATGAAGTGAAGTTCAGTATGTTGCTGAGCTTACTATGTTAATGATCAGAGGTTGTGGATTAATGGGTTTTTTTTTGAGTATCTAGTTTATCCACGTTAAGTTTTAGAGATCCGCATGAAGATTTGATTGAGTTATGAGCAGTTGTGTTCTGACAGTCATTCTGTTGCTTCAGTTCGTGTTCTTGAATGAAGATGATGTGATTCTAGTAAGTTTAGTTGTTGTGGATGCTTATTTGGTGATTCATGATGTTTGTGGATGTTTCTAGATCATGCTCTATCTGTGTTGCATGCCCACATCGATCATTGTGCTTGTGATTAGTGATTTTCTCTTACGTGTTCATGTTTTTCATGTTCATGGCTGGCAAGGTGATGGTAGCGTGTTGTGGATCTTTGTGGAATAATTTTTTAAGGTGTTTTGTGTTCAAGGATTGTTTTTTGGTCTTCATTATGTTATGGCTAACATTGGTTGATTCACATTAAGAATTATTTATTGTTTTGGGCCGATAGTTTACATATGTTTTATTATTTTGTTGAAGTTGACATGTAGCTATGTAATCTCTTGTTGCAGATATATATATATATAAGTGATTGTTTATTCCATTTATATGTGTGTATGAGATGTGTGAATAATGTACTAATCATTCAAAGGCAAAAGTAGAGTGTGAAGAAAAGTGACCAGAGTGTGAAGAAGTGTTCATGTGCTTAACTGAAACTATAATCAGGCATTAGCAGATGCTATTTTCTCAGTTCAAAATCTTGTGGATGTAATCCGAATGTTTCTGCAAGATAGTGTGTCTTCCTTTGGATAGCAAGCCTTGTATTTGAGCAGTGAGCTCTAGACAATGTGCCTGAATGCATGTGCATTCCCCATTTATTCTTCTTTATACTTTTAACAAGGTATAATCTTGTGGACTAACCTCCATCATGGTTTTTCCCCTAACAGGGTTTCCATGTAAAAAAATCTTGGTGTTATGTGTGTTTTTGATGTGTTGATGATTTATTCTTTCATGGTTATTAATCAGATCTAAGATTAAGGTTAATAATTTAAAATTTTTGTGACAACTGATTCACCCCCCCTCTCAGTTGTCTTCCCTTGTCTTCAGTTTTTTACAAGAGAGCCATGACAATTAATGACATCATTGAAGTGGATGTGATATTTTATTATGTGGTTATTGATTATAAAATCTATCACTCCAACTAGGATAACTTTGTATCGAATACTGCAATCTATGTAGCTTATCAGATGGTCATGGAAAATACAAAATATGAACTATGTGAGTTACTCCAGGGCCAGCTAATTGAAAATATTGGAAAAATCAAGAAGGATAAGAAGAATTCTTTTAAGTATGGAAATCTATTATTATGTGTGTTTTATACTTCATGAATAAAGTTCTGGGAGTTGGAAGAGTGCAATGGCAAGGTGACAGATTGATAGCTGTTCAAATAAGAGACATCTTATATGGAATTGGTGACAACAAAGCAAGGAAAACTGCTATCTGGGGTTATTTCAAAAGTTTTCAGAGTGAAATGCAAGTAAGGGAAAGGATCCCTAAGTCTATTGTTGAAAAATACAAGGACACTATTTGCTTCATGGTTGATATTGATCAGTGTTTGATGGAAGCAACAAAACCTAGAACAATTTGGATAATGCCTATGGGTTATAAGGTTGAAGAACACATTTTGGAGTTGCATGCTCAAGACCTATTGAGTAAAACTTAGGATCTAACAGAAGAAAGGTTTGGAACCTTTGAAGAGAAGGATATGCAAGTGCATGAACAACTGAAGAAGCCTATGATAGTCTAGAAGGTAAGAAAGGAAGTTGAAGCTTTTGCAGAAAGCATGGGTATATCAACTGAAGCTATGAGAGAAGCTAGGAGGTAAAGAGAACAAAATGAAGAAGGAAAGTCTGCTAGAACTGAGTCTACTAGTCCAACAACATCCTCTTCCAAAACTAGATCTACAAGGAGCTCTACACTCTCATCCGGTCTTGCAAAGAAATCAAGCCTTGCGAAAGTTCAAGTCAAGACATTCGAGAGAGAAGGGAAGAGAAAGAAGGATAAGAGAACAAGAGTCTATGTTGTAGCTGAAGAGAATGAAGAAACTGAATTTGATGAAGAGGTAAGAGAAATCAAGCATAAGGGCACAAAGGCAACAAAAATCTCTAAGGACAAGCCCTCCAGTGAAGAGAAAGTAAAGAAAAAGATGAAAATTGATAGATCAGGTATGTTTGTAGAAGTAGAAAAATCTTTGATTAAGGATGGTAATCTCAGACCACTTTGTGAATGGTATGATACTTTTGATAGTGCTGGTTAGAGAACTCTTGAAGAAGCCACAATAAAGTACTTGAATAATTTCAATATGACTCTCATAGAAATAATGTCAGAGTTTCCTAAAGGGCTTTATGAAGTCTTGGAAATGAGGAGAGTAAATGCAAGAACTGAAGAAGAGCAACACATACTTGTTGATCTATGTCCAGTAATGTCAATAAAAGAGATGAAGAAGATCCTCAATGAAGCAAAAAGGGATTTTAAGAGCAAAAAAAGGGTGAATAAGCTTATGATCAGATAGACTGAAGAAGTTGCAAAGGACACTGAGAAAATTCCTAAGGTAGTTCTGTTGAAGAACAAACACAATGTTGTTTCTAAAGAATCTCATGATGAAAATACTCCATCTGGTCCAAAAATTGAAGAGGTGAAAGAAGATACAATTGAGGACACACAGATTCCTCTTGATATGCAAGAGACTAAAATTCCTATGGAGATTGAAGCTCCTAAAGATGTGTCAATTGATGAAATTTAGATTCCTGAAGCTAAGCAACAATTAGTAGTTGAAGAAAAGAAGGCTCAAGAAAAGGAGATTCCTATGGAAGCAAGAGACACTGCAAAGGAAGTGAAGGATTTTTTAGAAGAACAACAGGAGGAGTTTGACCCTGAATTGGTTAAAGGTCCTATCAACTTGGCCACTTTATCTCCCATTGAGAAGCTGAAGGTAGCATCATTTGCTTAGGCCAAGGCAAGGGAGGAGATACTGAAATCTCACATTGAAGACAGTGAGCTGTTAAGTCTTGCATCTAGTATCTTGGAGAAGATCATGCCTACATATGTCAACGAATCATCTAATTCTCCACCCGGTCAGCTGAAGAAACTTGTTAACTCTTTATTCTTCTTTGTGTCTTCAATCTCCTTGGTCATCCTCATCACAATAGATTCCATCTCATGCTTTAGGACAGCATTATCTTTGGTAAGCTTTTCACATTATTCTATCTTTTCCTTCAAAGCTTGACTTAGGTGTTCATCTTCCTTGCTCTTACTTTCTTTCTGCTTAAGCTGATCACATATTTCCTTTCTCTTTTCCCTGGAATCATTGATTTTATCTTTCAATGATTGAATGAATTTCTCAACATTCATGAGGATTTCCTACAATTCCCAGACTTCATATTTGGACTAATCAAGATCATCTAGTGCCACCAAAAGTTGTTGTTGAAGACTGTTGGAATCCATTGAATCACCTTATCGGATCTTCCCCAAGCTTTTAAACTTCTTCCAAGGAATTGGGCTTTGATACCAATTGTTAGAATCAAGGAACACTAAGAGGGGGGGTGAATCAATGTTCTACAAAATTTAACTTTATTAACTTGATATTTAAACCAATTATAGCATTGAGGCAAAAGAAAGATGCAAGAGCACAAAGCAATCAACCACAACACCATAACACAAGGATTTTTTACATGGAAACCCTATTAGGGGAAAAACCACGATGGAGGTCAATCCACAATATGAGTATACTCAATATAAATGTTTACAAATGGGAAATGCACATGCATTCAGGAACACTGCCTAAAGCTCACTTCTCAGATACAAAAAGGAAGACTCGTTGTCTTATAAAAACATTTGCATTACATCCATAGGATTTGAACTGAGAAAATAGCATCTGCTAATGCTTGATTACAGTTCTGGTTAAGCACATTTGCAGCATTCTTCACACTATGTTTGATTCTGCTCTTCTACTCTTGAAACTCTATCTACTTTAATTCAGATCACCAATCTTCTTTCTGCTCAAAACAAACTACGCACAATCGATCAATAATTCTTTTGAATTTTGCAACACATCGCATCACACACCAAAATGATATAAACAATCGCTTATATATATCCACGATTAGGAATTACATCAATTACATGTCGGCTTTTATAAAATTAAAAACATGTATAAACTGTCAGCACAATCCATAAACAATTATTAATGTGAACTAACCAAAGTCGGCCACAACATAGTGAGGACCCAAAAAAAAATCCTTGAACATGAAACAATGTAAACAATTGCTCCTCGAATATCTACAACATGCTACATTCACTTAGTCAGCCTTCTTGCACTGTTAAACAAAAAATCAATCAACCGCATCTTCTAACTTGCACACAAATCAATACTAGGCTCGATGATTCAAAGATAGGATAGATCAAACATCGAAAAACCTTCCCTGAGATCCACAATGATAACAGAAAATTATATATGAATCGATGAACACAATTCTGTCAAATGCTCTGTTCTAGCTTTAATAGATAATCACTAAACTTCAATCTGACTTCCGGTACGAGCAAATACTGAAGTGTGGATAGGATAATTGACTAGGGTTTATGTCAATGACAACAACAGATTACTTGTGTAGTGTCTTTTGCCAACACATCATACATCTTCATGCTTCTTGCTTTCAATTCCTATCTAGAATGGGAAGCATACCTACATTTGTATTTGGTTATGTTTCTTCCAAAAGGCAGACAAGTTGTTTGTCGACATTGGATTATGTTTTGTCTTCAAACACTTACCATTCTTGCTGGTGTCTACACATTGTGCGAGGGCTACATAGTCTCTCTCTTTCCCTCTTATGGGGGGGGGGCATTGATTGTATATACACGATGTATGTAGTCCTTGGGGGTGTGATTGAGTCCTCCATCCATGCATCATTTTTGTTTTCTTTTCTCTCTTTTGGAGAGGGGTTTTTTCCACAGGGTTTTCTCTTTTCTCTAGTTGTGAGAGATTTCTTTTTTGCATTGTAAATGGGTACCTAACATGGTTGTGTAGTTAGGACCCATATTGCATCTTCATTTTTATATAATAATTATCCCTAAGTTGCACTTAAGTGGGGGTGTTGGAGTAATTGGTTTTTACCATTTACTTGCTTAAGATAACTTAGGCATGATTATGCATTTAACTATTCTCAGGTAGTTTTCTTTCCCATTGGAACCTACAAAAATAGGGGATAGGATGATGTTGGTTAAGTGTTATCACACCCACTTTTGAAGCCTCCACTCAAGGATAGCCCTAGAGATCTTAATGAAAACTAGAAAAAGATCTTGCAATAGGGTTTTCCTAAGAGCTAAATATGATCTAATGAGGGGTTCACCACCAAGTAAGAACTTGGAAAGACTAATGTAATGTAAGATGCAATACTAAACCCTAGTTTGATGTAATTAGTTACAAAATGACCTAGAAAAGTATGTAAAACAAAATAGAAAGTTGCAAAACAGAATGTGTGCACCTAGAACCTTGTAGAGACTTGAATGGAGACTGGAAATTTTGCAAATCCTAAAATTTTGACTGGGAATCATTCACCAATCTAAGCAAATCAATCCCAGATCTGGGTTTTTATGTAGGAACAAGTTTCAGACAAAAGGGTATTTGAATCTGAAAAAAAATGAAAAACACCTATAGTGGTACTTGTTGACAATGGTGTTACTTGCAGTAAATAGGTCAAGTAAAATCTCCACAGACAAGACCGTGAAAAGCCTATCCTTCTTGAAAGATATGGAACAAAGACAACCTAAGGGGAAATTTTGCATTCATAGAACAAAGATTGGCTTCCATTCAATCCCAAGTCTTCGATAACCAGGTCATGGTTGCACTAGGGTCGCTCTTAGGTAATGATGTGATAATTGTTGTTAATATCAAGGGGACTATGGTTATTTCTAGCTTTACAAAGAATTACAAACATTTCACATAAAAATTCATTTCATCATCAAATAACATCATGAAATCGAAAGATTCAACATAATATTTCATGAATAATCACAAATTCAAGTGCCATCACTTAAGTAGATTTAGCATTAAGCATTCAGAAAATTCATGGAAAATAAAATATTTTCAACAAAACTATTTCCATTCACTTATATTTTTTTGGAACATTTTCAAAAATATTAAACATCTATTCTAAAATAGAACATAAAAAATACTGAAAAATAAAAGTTTCTCCTAGTTTTTCTCCATGGATGCCCCAAAGAATTAATTGAAATAGAGCAAACCGCTTTATATTTCACCAGATTGCTTCACAACTACGTGTAAAATGGTGCAAGCTTTTAAAGAGAGAGGGTTTCATTTATGGACACCGAGTAGGTTTTGTATGCACCTGTAAACGGCTCAACATACAATCTTGTTCAGCTGAACTTACAAAACCAACTACAAAAGATACTTACATAGGTAGTTATCCATAAATCTCTGATATCAATTAATGTCTATGTGCATACAAAGTTTTATGCCGAAATGGTTCAGAAAAAAAAAAAAACAAACAAAACTTAAAAGAAGTTTTTTCTCCTCATACATCCTCAAATTAAAATTAAAATGTGGGAGGAGATGGCCTTTTATAGAAACAAGGAACTCAGAAGTCCAACATAAAATTTTATCCAGAGAATCAGAAACATCAAATAAAAATGTGTCACGTAACATGTGCCAACTATCATCAAGAACATTCTAGAATAAGTCAAAGTTTTGACTTTGTCCGCAACAACAATACTAGATATTGTTAAAGAAGTCCCCATTTCAAAAAATATGGTAAGTCAAAAAGAGGAATTTCCTTAAAAAAGTAATAAAGAGGGACAAGAAAAGGTTATAGAAGTACAACAATATGATGATACACCTGATTGGTTAATCAAGGAATTAGCTTCTCCAATGGAAATAGATCAGCTGAAGAAACTTGTTAACTCTATAAGTACTCACTTTGAGTCTCTTGAAAAGTTAGCTGAGGATAAGGTTCAAAAAGAATTTGATGCAAAAAGGTTCAGTATATTGAAGGGTATGATTGCTAATGATAAATCTTTGTTAGATACCTGTCTAAAGAACATTCACAGTGCTTTATCTGAAGGTGGAAATATTTACAAGTCATGCTTATCTTTGTCTAAATTCATTGAGGATATTGAAAAGAAAATGAAGGATTATGAGAAATAGTTAGCAGTTATTTCTCAAGCCTTTGATCCACTAACTGTTGGAGTATGGAAAAACACTGAGAGGGGGGGTGAATCAGTGTCTAATAGAAAAACCCAAAATTTTAAACCTTTTAAATTTTGACAAAGAATTTTAGTTCAAATAACCTTTCGATTGATAACAGAGCAAAGTGATTACTTTCAGAGCATTCATGAAAAGGGGTAAACAAACAACATTAACTCATTTCATTAGACAACTTATTCCAATATGATTTCTATGATATATCTTGCACCTGCAAAAGATGTGACTTACATTGTTTCACAATCAAAGCATGATGACAGAATGGGTGCAACTGATAATACTGTGTAAATGAAGACCAACATCATTGAATCACTTTAAGACCACCAGATTTCAATGCAGCTTTATGAGACACTGCAACAACTGTGCAACTGAATGGCACATATAAGCATTGAAACAATAGAGAAATTTAGTATGTTGTGACAAATTGAAACATAACACTCTTTAACAATGGAAGAACATGTGATGTTATAGATTAAATGCTTTTCATCACAACATGCAAAACATGTTTGGTTAAACAAAATTTTTAAACCAGTTTGCAACATATGACTGTGAAAGTACTTATAACATTGTAACAATATATCACATTAACATTGCAGAAATAAGAAATAATAATAGATATTAATGCATCTTATAACTTATGAAAATTAGATAGACATGAAAAAAATCACACCAAGACTCATCACATAACACATTATATGTCCTGAGTGGAAAACCCTCTTGGGGAATAAAAACCACTCGAAAAATATATCACTTTATTCAGATAGATCACCAACTCTACACAGTTTAGTAGCACCCACTCCAAGGATCACCAACCCCTCACTAATTTAGAGCACCAACTCTAGGAACACCAACTCCATTATAATGCAACACAATTACAATATTCTATTAGAACCCTAGAAGTGCAATTTGCAGTCCTAGAATTTCAATAGAAGACTATAAATATTTTCAATAAGCACATTGAAGAATGTTGTATGGAAATGACAACATCTTCCTTTATATAGATATATGAGATTCAAAAGGATTTTCAATGTAATTCAACTTCTGGATTGAATATCTGAAACATCATCTTCCTCTTTCAAGTAACATCAAAAAATGCTTGAAAGCCATCTTTTAAAGGCATTATGAATAACAACCTCTGAAAGCAGTTTATGTAACTATAAACCAACTCGGGTTAGGGTTTTAGAATAAGAAACCCTTTTACCAAATTTGCAGGTAAAACAAGATGAGTATATTTTAGTTATAGCCTGAGAGGGGAATCATCAAAAACCCTACAGGATTGTTAACCAACCTTTTCAAACAGATTCCTTAACAAAAACATTATCAACAAATTATTCACAAAACCAACATCATTAGCCTTCTCTTTAACCAATTGATCCAAAGCCTGTATTAAACAAAATTTTCAAATATATGGTGGAAGAACTGAATGAGAAACATGACGACCTGTCAAGAAGTTCCCAACAACCCAACTGGTAAGATGCCACTGAATCTCCACTGACTAACTTCCACATTTGAGTTCTCAATAGCTTATAGTCAATGTTCAATATCAATCAAAGTGCCAATACATCGAACCATCCTTTACACACATATTCTTTCAGAGTGTCAATCTGCAAATTAGAAAACATATGGCATATGCTAGGGTTCTAGAACTATACACAATGCATAATAAGTTTTCCCTAGCTTTTACTTTGAGTCTCTCAAAGACTTTATAAAAAAAAATGATGCTTTGAAGTCCGGTAACAAAATCTCAATAATACGCATGATTTAATCAGACATCATAATGATTTTGAGTCTGATGTCAAAGTCTTCTACCATAGATGCCAACACACATTATTGCCACATCATAACCAAACATACGCTGCCGGTGTCAAGTCACCAATTCAACAATCGATGAATTTCAAAGCAATAAACGATAACATTCATAGTCAAATACAATCATAATACCTTGCACTACCAGGTCATCTAATGAATGAAGCTAATAACACATGTTTTGTGTGTTGTAACTCAACAACTAGGTCAACACTACCCGATACAAGCATTATGCTTGAAACATTAATCAAAAACAATATTGATTCCTTAATATCATTGCCAAGACTTTTAAAAAGTCTATTCCATTGAAATCACATGCTTAGTATACTCGATACTCTTTAGGAGTATAAATCAAACAAATGATTTTTACAAGAGATGCTGACCAAGGAAAGTATGGTGTAAACCCCTTTCCAAATATTCATGCCAATGAAAGTCAACATTAAACCAATATCCTTCTAACCATATCAAAAACTGATGCAATGTGATCAAGCACACATGCATTGTGCTCAAATACAAAATACCATGCAAGTTGCCTGATGCCATATATGATCAATCAAAACAAACTAAATCCTTACTAGGATGAGCCCAAAACCTTATTAATATAAGTCCAACCAAATCACCTTGTAAACTTTATTGCAAAACAAAAAAAAAAACATTTATAATGCCAATATCACCTGACCACAATGTGGTTTTGTTTTGTATTCAACCTTGCAAAGTGAATTGGATAATGTCACATGTATATGATCAAGAAAGATTCCAAAAACAATTTGTCCAAGACCTTGTAGCATTGTATGCTTTACCATGTATCAAATGTTGGCATACTATGTGAACACATAAGATGTGCCACTCATATATCATTTGATATGTTAGCCCAATTTCACAAATGTATAAACAAATGTTATACCTTAAATGTATACCATGTCAACAACCATATACCTGAGCTGTGATTTGAAAGCATGAAAAGAATAAATTTGATATAAATTGTAGTACCCTGTTAAAAAAATGATAACAATATCAGTAACCAACATGTATAAAAAATTGAAGCATGGAAATCTGAAACTTATAATTGCATGCCATGAACCATGTGTAAAGACCATCTAAATCAATTGTAATCATCATATATCAAAACAAGCTGAGAATGCATCCTGTCAACATCCACCAATCATATCATCACATTCATATCAGCAAGCCACTTTTGACATCAAGGACAAACCAAAAGCAACTGAGAGCCAACACTAATCATTTTTGTGAGAAAGCAAGAAGGTCAAGTCATATCCCTACTTGAAAAAATTAAAAGCTTGAAGCATGAAGAAGGAAAAATTACTGAAAGGGTATGTGAACTTAGAGGATTGATTGGTCCTAAAATGGAGACAATGCTTAGTGCATTGAAGGAAGCACAAGATGCTATGGTTGTCAGTGATCCGACAAATCTTGAGTGATGCAATCCTACTTGTTCTGTGGTCACATGACTATTTTGGAGAGTCTCAAAAAGAGTTGGGACACTATTTTGAGCCTGTTGAAGAACAATTTTGCAGATATATTCTGGTCCATGTAAGTTAGAGAGGCATGTTTGTACATATTCAGTTTGTTCATAGATTTTTTTTTTTATTTTTGGTATGTGGATTCCTGCCTTTTCCATTGATGTCAAAGGGGGAGTGTGGGACAGTGAAAAATGCCTTATTCATCTCAGGGGGAGTTGTGTTTTGAAGATTTGAAGGTTGGTAGTGTATTCATGTTGGTACTGATTTTGATACTTAGTCATTTTTCACTAAGTGTTGCCATCAATGCCAAAGGGGGAGATTGTTGGCAAGAGACACTGCACAAGTCATCTGGTGTTGTCATTGATGGAAATCCTAGTTATTTATCCTATTCGTACTTCATTATTTGCTTGTACCAAAATTTAGATTGAAGTTTAGTGATTAATTGTTAAAGCTTTTAAAATAGAGCATCTAACATAATTGTGTTCATCGATTCATATGTAATTTTCTGTTATCATTGTGGATCTCAGGGAAGTTTTTTTGATGTTTGATCTATCCTATCTTTGAATCATCAAGCCTAGTATTGATTTGTGTGCAAGTTAGAAGATCCGGTTGATTGATTTTTTGTTTAACAGTGTAAGAAGGATGACTAAGTGAATGTAGCGTGTTGCGGATATTTGAGGAGTAATTTTTTAAGGTGTTTCATGTTTGAGGATTTTGTTTTGGGTCCTCACTATGTTGTGGCTGACTTTGGTTAGTTCACATTAATAATTGTTTATGGATTGAGCTGATAGTTTATACATATTTTTTATTTTGTAAAAGCCGACATGTAATTGATGTAATTCCTAATTGTGGATATATATAAGAGATTGTTTATATCATTTTGGTGTGTGATGCGATGTGTTGCAAAAGTTAGAAGAATTATTGATCGATTGTGTATAGTTTTTTTTGAGTAGAAAGAAGATTAGTGATCTGAATTAAAGCAGACAGAGTTTCAAGAGTAGAATAGCAGAATTAAACATAGTGTGAAGAATTCTTCAAATGTGCTTAATTAGAACTATAATCAAGCATTAAAGCATATGCTATTTTCTCAGTTCAAATCCTCTGGATGTAATCCAAAGATTTTTGTAAGACAGCGAGTCTTCCTTTTTGTATCTGAGCAGTGAACTTTAGGCAGTGTGCCTGAATGCATGTGCATTCCCCATTTGTAAACACTTATATTGAGTATACTCATATTGTGGATTGACCTCCACTATTGTTTTTCCCCTAATAGGGTTTCCATATAAAAAATCCTTGTGTTATGGTGTTGTGGTTGATTGCTTTGTGTTCTTGCATCTTTCTTTTGCTTCAATGCTATAAGTGGTTTAAAGACCAGGTTAATAAACTTAAATTTTGCTGAACACTGATTCAGCCCCCCTCTCAGTGTTCCTTGATTCCAACATGATGATGTCTCTAAAATATTCTCACATGTCACCAAAACCTTGGAAGATGATGCCACAAACCAATCAAGAACATGCCCAATGACAATAGGAGGTGACAAACAAGGTACCATTGGAAACTGATTCTGAACATTCTCTAGAGACTGAGATGGAGTGACAATAGTTGTACCACAACTATCATCAAATAGGAGGGATATACCCTCAAATGTGTCTTCCAAGTCAGAAATGTGAGATTCCATCAACAATGAACCAATGTCCAAAAAATACGAATCCCAATTAGGAAGACAATGAAATACTTGTTGTAATGAATAATTGGATGTGCTCAGTGAATCATCAACACAAGATGAATGGTCCTACTAAACAAGAATGATAGGAGCCTCAATCAATGACTCCGCACAATGAGTCACTGAAGGTGAAGGTACATCAACTATCCCTGATGGAGAAGAAGGAGCATTTGAAGAACCCCCATCATCCTCATCTGAAGATTCAAAGTATTCAAAAACTTCAAACTCCTACATAGCAGCATGATCATAGGGTATCCTATCTAAAAATGAAGAGGCACAAGAAAATCTAAAACATGATCATCTGGGAATAGCTGAGTATCAGGATCTCCATGTATTTCCAAAATTTTAGTTCAAAGAATATGAGGACACTCAAAATGATCAATAGCATTCAAAGAGGTGTCATCAATATGCATTACAATAGCTCCTAGGACATGATCCCTTTTGCAATTCCATGAAAATTTCTTACTATTAGTACCAGGAAGGGGAACAAGATTATATAAATGTGGCAACAAACGAAGCCATCTAAGATGTTTTATGATACCATATCTCCATTGTTTATAGTTTCCCCTTTTCAACATAATCACAATAGGATGAAATGAAAACCCCATAATCAATTATGACAAATCTCCAAGAATACAAAGACATTAACCTTCAACAACAATCAAAAACTCCCAAATACTACAAATGAAGCCTTCTCAAAATACTTTAGGAAGCATTAATGCAAAAAAGCTTGAGAATCTTGTGGACACAGAAAAAGTATCCCTTTTTCTTTGCTTTATTTGGGAATAATTGATGATAAATTGAACTTAATGAGGCCTTGATTTGGTGTTGTGAGGTGTTTTTCACATCCACACTAGGTCTTGGACCCTTGCAAACTAAATAAAATGCATCTAATGATGTCTTGTAAAGGTGTTGTAAATGAATTTCACACTTTTCTAAACTCTTATTAAGCATTTAAGTTTAATGTATCCATTTTCCCCTTAATTCAATGTAGCCATTTTCCCCTTAATTCAATGTTATAAAATATATTTAAATGCATTCACATTAATCTAAAAGGCTTGTAAATTGAATTTGACTTTAATATAGTGTTGTAATGTGTCCTACACATTCACATTGGATGTTGTGCCTTTCTAGGTTAAGTGGACCTCATTTTAGTTTTGTAAAGTGTATTTAATCACACTTTCACATTGAATTATGTGTCCCAAGCCCTAATTGACCTTTACATAATAATTAATAGGCCCTTATGGCCCCATATTACACATCCCTAGGCATAATTTGATCGAATACCCGATGGAATCAACATAAAAACTAAAATTATTCATTCCACAACAATCCAACAGACAAAAGAGCCCCTATGGGATTAAGTCGCCCATCTGGATGAATGAGTCCCATCCAGGTGGGACTAAGTCACCCATCTTGGCGACTTAGTCCCATTTGGGCTATTTTTGAGGTTCAAGCGGGAAAAAATGGATTTTAACCTTATTTTTCCTTCATGTTGTCCTTGGGGATCAAATTAATCAGAAAATTAGGTGGATTGCCTATAAATACAAGTCTCTAAACCCTAATTCATAACTCATCATCATTCATTCATCATTCATCATATCCTCAAGTCAAGCAAGCTAGGGTTTTAGCATTCTAAGTCATCAAGATAGCTTCCAAGGAAATTCAAGGGAAGAATCTTCATCTATTGCTGTAGAAAATCAAGATTCTTCATCATGAAAAGTATTTAACTCCATTATTTCATGCTTCATTACATTATTTCTTCATTTTGGTTTAATTTCCTAAAAAGGGGTTTGACCTAGGAAAACCCCCATGCCCTAACATTCAACATTTCTCTTTCTTTCTTTGTGTGTTTGTAGAATTAAGTGTCTTGAGGGTTTGAAAATCATTGAAGATTAGGTTGAAGACTTGTTGAAGACATCTCCTTGTTGACCTAGTCAAAATATCAACAAAAAGTCACTTTTAGGTCCAAATTTGACATTTTGAGAATTAAACACCTGGAGGAACAAAAAGAGTAGATCATGGGCTTCTATTTCCACTTTTGGATTTCAAAAATTCAGAAGTGTACTAAGTCACCAACAATGGAGAATTAGTCCCACTTCTAGGCCCGAAAAGTGTTTTTTGTAGATTTGGACATCCATTTGGTTGAAACGGGCTTCAGAATAGTTTTTCTAGATTTGGGACTAAGTCACCCAAATTGGCACAAGTGTCCCAGTTGGATTCTGCATCAAGTTTTTTTAGGATTTTAGACCTTCATTTCATTCTCTTTCAGCCTCCAGGTGCACACCTTCAGTGTCATCAATTTTTGTTACAATTTACTTTCATTTCTAGGTGTTTTTGAATATCACAATGTGTTTTCAAACATCTTGCATTTCTTTAGTTTTCATTTAGTAATCAACATCTTTCTTCAATTTTTTTCATTTAAGACATTGCATTTAGGTATATTTCATCCATATTTACATTAATCTTGAGTGTAGACATTGCCCATTTTGGCCCATCTTTCTCCTTTTAGGTGAAAAACCCTAGAAGTGCAAGAAAGCCATTAGGAGCCAAAATCTTTGTTTACAAATATAAAAAAAATGAGCAAAAAAATGAACAAATTACTTGGTTCCTGTGCCAAATCACCAATCCAAATCACTCGCCAAGCACACAAGCAAGTTAGCCTCCTATGAGACTTGTTCAAAACAATTAAAGGCACTGCAACTCTATTTAAAGAGAAAAAAATGACCCACCGCTGTCAATTTTGGATAAATGTTCCCTCAAAACCAACTTCAAGATATGGGGGCCCACCTCCACTTCAGCTGCAAAAGCCCTAAATAAATATTTCATTGCAAAACTTTAGAAAATGTAAAGTTTGAAAAATTCACGATTGCAAATAGGAAAAATTGGTGCAAACTAAGTAAAAACGCCCCTCTCCAGAGATTCACAACCATTCTGAGTGATTGAAAATGCAGCTTGGTGCACTCCTTCTGGGGAAGTGGCTTGCAGAATATTTCTAAGTTTATTCTAGGACATCCAAATCCAAGCCAACAACAAATCTCGGCCAGCTCAGAAAAAATGTGCTTCTTCTCAGCAAAAAATGACAGCAAGCTAGACAAGTGTGCCCTTGGGAATAGATCTCAGAGGAAAGACATTCCCAATAGATGCACAAAATGTCATCCTTGATTGATGATCAGCTTGCAGATGCGGTACATACTCTACAATCAACAATATACAACTTCCAATCGCAAAAAAATCACATTGCAATAGACTCTTTTTGACTTCTGGTGTGCATCCCACAACAACCTTTATATAGATCGATAGGAAAAGTGTAATTTTTAATAGTGGTATGATTTGTCTTTTACTCCTAGAATAATGATATGGAAGAATGGCCCAATATCATAGCCCAAAATATTCTTCTGCTATTACCCAATATCTTCAATGCAAGGTAATCAAACAACAAAGGAGTGATTATATAATGCCAAATAGATTTTTATGCGCTCAAATCTTCATGCTGCCTGTGTGAAGGCACTCAATAGCATCTAAGAAATGAATCATGCCTCTTCAAAGGATGAATAACAACCACAATTTTAAACACCTCCCAACATAGAATCATAGAGAAAGGTTCTATTGACAGAGATTCCAAGCCTTCAAATGTGCCAATAGCAACAATATATCACTACCTTCAAATCATGGCTGGTCTTCAATCACTCTCCAAACAACAACAATCAAATGGAGTGAACTGTGCCTCCTCCACTGGTTGAAATCACTGCTTCCAAATGAAGTCCACCCCCCGAATCGTGCCTAGAAAAATGGTGCCCTCCAAAGATCAAATTCATGGGCAACAATCACAAACATCAGGAAAAAGAAGAATAAAAGGCAACTTTGAAATTTAAATTTTTTTCAAATGCCAGAAAAAATATGATCTCAAAACTCTCTGATGAAAACTCTCAAGGGAAGGGTTGCAAAACGGTTTTCTTTAATACCATGTTGGTGTCATCCACCTCCAGGAGCACCATCTACAAAAATAACCTTCACAGAAAATGAGAGAGGCAACACAAGGCCATTTCACGAAAAAAAGAGTGAATAAATGAGATAAATTACATAGTATACAATGGTGCCTTATAAAGGCATGAAAATATGTGGTGGGTATAAAACTTCCTGATACGGGAAACAAAACTACCCAAGAATAATTAAATGCATAATCATGCCTAAGTTAACTTAAGCGAGTAAATGGTAAAAATCAATTACTCCAACAACAAAAAATATGATGATTCATTCTTCAAAAATAACTTTTGTCAATTAGGTTTCTAGACAAAAGAATTGTTTTGAAGAAATATAATCAAATATGATACTCATGTGTAATCAAATTTAGAAGGTGCAAATGTGTATTTTGAAAAAAATATAAAGCTCATTGTAGAGTTCCCCATGTTAATGTGTTAATCATTAGGGGTTAACACATTTGTAATTTATTTTCAGCTTAGATGGTTACAATAGTTAAACCATTTTCCTTGCTTATGAATTTTAATGTAAATATTCCTTTTCTATGTATAATTCAATATTTTAATGATGTGTTTTGTTATAAAGAAGCATTGGTTAGGAGAGAGGTTTGTAATTGTTTTGGTTGTTTAAAAGGTTGGTTATCAATTATAAATTTCTTCTTCTACATGTTGAATAGGAAGTAAAAGCTGAAATCCATAGTTGTGATATTTCACTTCTTTTGTAAAATCTCCTTCCAATTTTTTTGTTAGTTTTTTATTGATCCTTAAAGATCATTTATTGTAGTCAATATTAGTGCTAGCCTATGTGATATTAAATGTGGTCCATGGATATTAATATTCATTATTTTGGATGATTTAAATATTAGTACCATTTACATATGTAGAAGCTATATTGATTATGAATGGTAACTATTGAATAAACATATGAGAAATTTTTCCACCTATGATAGTCAATAAGGAAGGTAGGTTTATGATATTGGCTATGTTCCACGACATTTTGGGGACATGGATGGGGGGACAACAGGGGACGCATTTCTGGGACATTTCCTAGGGGGCCATTTTTAGGGGATGGTAGGGGATGATGACATACAAAATACATACATACATATATATATAATTTATTAATATACTATAGAGAGAGAGGGAAAGAATGAGAGATATGTCAATAAATTAATAATTGATTACAACAATATATCAATATGTAAATAAACCACGAGAGCAGTAGTATAACAACATAATAAATATCATTAAACTTATTATTGTAGCCAATGATCTGGGTATGTTTGTATTTCATTGGGAATCAATATAAATTAGATTTTGAAGGAAATGTCTGCTGCTGTAATCAAATCAAACTTATATCACACCTGTAATACAATGTATTTAGACTTGATATAATGTAAATGAAATTAGATATGAGGTTGAATGTTTCATATTTGTTGATGCTATGATAACAATTATCATTTCTATGTTTTATGCAAATTATTTGTCATTAAAATTCAATCAAACACAAGCATAAACATTCATAAATTAGAACTTAGTCACTTTGCACGCCAAGTATTTGAAAAAATGTCAAACAACCCAAACTAAAAAATCACCTTAGAAAGGAGGACGAAATATTTAAAAAATCAAAATTTTAAATGTTTTTTAACCCAGGAAGCTCCTTGCCCACGAGGGATGGCTAGTTGTCCCCGGTACAATGAGGGATGTTTCCAACGTCCCCCATCCATACTGGGGATAGGGAAACGTCTCCAAAGGGCAGGGGACATTTCCTCTTGTTTTCTACTAGTTGGGCTATTTCGAGGACGATTGGTGGAGGTCCCCTTTGCATCCCCCTGTCCCGGGGATGACAGGGGATGAGGACAGTGGGTTTTGGGGCAGGGCACGCATGCCCGTGTAACATAGGGTATTGGTACTCCAAGCAAGTGTTAAGAATAGTGATTGTTTCATTGCATATTTATTTACAATCATGTCTACATTATTTACTAATGGCATATTGTCACTACAAATTCATGTAAGAACAACACATGTGATAGAATTGATATTTGAATGTTGGAGGCACTATAGACCTATATTCATGAAAATTTGTACAACCAATACATAGTGAGAAAAAAACTTAATAGGTTACAAGATTAGTAAGGAAATACACAATAAAATGATGTTAAACAAGATGTACCTTCTTCTAGATTTTCAACAAAGCAAGAATATAAAACCAAAAATACCCTTGAATAAAGGTGTTGTGTTGTATAGGAAAAAAATTGCATCTAAACATGTGACCCAAAAATGCCACCAACTAAAGTCACCAAAATAGGAATCCATTGAGTCAAATTTTTTTACTTCATTAAAAACCATTGTGAGAGTTTGGGAAAAAATATAGGAAAATATGGTCTTGGTTATAAGGGTTTTATTTAATCTTATGTTTCAACATATTCTAAACCCATAAAATTTGTATCAAGGGGGCATATGAATAAATATCATGTTGAGTCTTCACTTGTTGATGATTCTTGTGCAATTCAAAAATATAATCAACCAAAAGTAATATGTACTAAGTCCAATAATATCCAAATTTTCTCCCATTGGGGATGTCAAGGTCATCTTTCTAGTAATGACTTTGATATACACCGTTGTACATCATGTAGTTTGTATGCTCTTTCTGCCAAGCATTGTTATAGTTATGTATTAGGTCCACCTTCAATGTCTATGAGGTATATGCATTTTGGTTGGATAGATCATTCTAGATGGAGATCCAAGGTTGATTTGTTAACCAAATCTTATAAGAGAGTTCGATCTACTATTGATGAGGAAAATGTGCCTACTCATAATGGTGATATTATTATTCCTCATAATTCTTCTTATGATGATGTGGATCTTATTGAGCCTACATTAACTACAATTAATGTTGATATTTTTGATATGCCACTTGGTATATTTATAAGCCACCAATTGTTGAGAAGATTGAAGAATTGAATCTACTTCCCATGAAGAATAATTTTGCTAAGTAGTGTGATTGTGTTGAGATGGAAATAGAAATATTACCTCTGAATCTCAACAATTTTATGCAAGAAGTACTCCTAAACCTAGGCACAGAGCAAAGACAAAGCATGTCATACAAAGGAATGAAAATGGAAATAGAACTATTCAGATAGCCACTCCTACAATTGATAAAGATAGACATGAGATAACGCCTAACGAGTATAAGATCACAAGTATTAATCTTGGACACTCATCTTGGCAGCAAGAATTAGATGAAATAAAAGTAAATTTGAATGCTACTGTTGCCAGAGTACATAAATATAAACAAAAGAAAAGAGAATTGAAGGAACGGGTTGCTACCTTGGAACACTTTATCAAGTCATTGACTTTATCTAGTTGAGAACGAGCAGAACTGCCCCAACATTCGGTGTTGATGTCACAAGAGCAAGTGGATGCCATTGTTGTAGTTTGTCATAAGATGAATATATTTGAAGAATGGATTGAATACTGGGTAAATCAAGGAGGTGAATTTATTACAGATGCAATAAGAAAGTTCAAGGAAGCATATCATCATTAAGAGAAATTGAAAATATTTGAAGATGAATGTAAAATTTTCCAAGAACAGGTCATAGATGAAAGGCGAAATATATAAATTCTCATACAATCAGACATCCAGGAGTTAATACAAAATAATTTAATATTAGGACATAAAGCCTCATTTCCAGGAAAATGGAAGAAACAACTAAAATGGGAAGGTGACATGATAATGCAATGCATTGAAGGATTTGAAAGAGTCATTGTTAAGTGTAGAAGACTGATTAGTGAAAATCAAGAATTTATTGAAATATTGACACGTCAAGGCTTTGATTCTCAAACATTAGGATAGGAGGGAAAGGAAGCCAAATATTTCAAGGAATGGATAGAAAGGATAAATAAAGATCCTGTTCAATTGCTGAATGAGAGGTTATTGATGAAATAATATAGTTCAAAAATGTTATAGTCAAATATGAAGCATACAAAGCGCAGAAGAATGACATCATACTTCAAGCAACTGAAGAATATACCAAGCTCAAACTCACTTGGAGAGCAATACAAAGAATTTCAAAAGAACATATACATCAAGTATTAAAGGCTTTCCGAGAATATCAATTAAAGAAAGAATGAAGAATCCTGGAGCCAGAGTCATAAGCGAATATGGAAAGAACTGGATGCCAGATACTAAAAATATAATGAATTTTATTTGTTGTTTTAATTTTAAATTTGTAGGTTGATCCCGATCCCGGTAGGTGTTTTTCATTCCGGTTTTTTGAGAGGAAGCTGGCAACCTTGATGGAGATAAAGTGTTCATGCTGAAGTATGAAGAAAAGTGTTGCTACATACAAAGTCAAAGAATTGACTTATTCTAGAATGTTCTTGATGACAGTTTGCCACGTGACACATTTTTATTTGATGTTTTTGATTCTCTGGATAAAATTTTAAGTTGGAATTCTGAGTGCCTTGTTTTTATATAGGCCATCTCCCCCGACATTTTTATTTTAAGTTCAGAATTTGTGGATGTTAGAGGAGCAAAAGCTTCTTTTAAGTTTTGTTCTTTTTTCCTGTTTTCTGAACCATTCCGGTGTAAAAATTTGTATGCACGTAGACATTAATTGATATCAGAGCTTTATGGATAGGTACCTGTTGATGGTGCCAAGTTGACCCACAACATATAGGTAAGATAAAAGTGAAATATCTCACCTCTCCTAAAAAAGAAAATCAACAATCAAAGTGATCACCTCCCAAGGTATTTGATGTTGGTTCACAACGTTGCTATTTCACAAAGTGGTCAATATGGCTGTAATGTTCAAGGGGCTTGCTAGTTTTGAGCTTCTGGATTGTTATAAGATCAAACATATATTTAAACCTACTTTAACCGATGGTTTTAAAGAAATAGAAAAAGATAGATCAAAGCTTTTAAACTGAAGAGAATGTTGATTCATCCAACTAATCAGACTTGTTACCTTCCAAGGAATTCCTAAACTGAAACTGCAGAATAAAGCTAACTTGTAATTAATACAAATTTTCATTCATTCACAGTGCAAACTTTAACAGTAGATTGCAAATCATCATTTAAACAAAACATAAGATAAAATTTCATTCCTTGTTCCAAATCAAATAATTAATCCAAGATAAATACCATTCTGGAGCACAATATGAAGTAGATTTAAATCTAGTTGCTTCTACTGTTGGTGAAATAGATAAACATTTACAAATTTGGCAAGATCACCAGTGTACAAAAAACCCATGTCTTCGAATTATCTCCATCTATACTATAAAAACCTGGAGGATACATCACCTCCTACTGCTAAACTTAACTCCTACTTTACTTATGCTCTCGAGTCTATCTACCTTCTAACCCTAACCTGCTAATTCTTAACCAAAAGGAAGAAGATGAAAAGGAAGATCTTATTACCAAGAAAAGAGATGTAGCTATCCTCTTTTCCTTTACAAAGAGGCAAAAGTGCCATATATACACGTGCGCCCAAAAATGCGTTGGCCCCATTTTAGGGTTTACAAAAAAAAAGTCAGTTCTAGAGAGGTTTGAACAAAGTCAAGAATGCATTAAATGCATATACTCTATTCATGTCGACGAAAGATCGCTCCCAGGCATGGTTTCTAGATATTTTACAACCGTCATCATTAACTCGCAGCCTTCGAGCCCGCCATTAAGACTCCACACATTTCATCCTCGACCTCAGAAACTGCTCTTGCAAAGCTGCTTTGAATGCTTCAGGGGTATCTCCATTCATGTCCACCTACTCTTGCCAGTGAACATTGTAGGAAAATGTGTCTCAAACTTACTGACGTGAAACCTCTGAAAAAGAAAAGTCAATGTGACATTCTTTCTATTTGTCAACTAGCAGTTGTGTAACCTTGTGGAATGCTTAGGTCATTGAGATCTTGTTGCTGTCTTACCGATTGGAGCTATCGCTAAGAATTTTCTATCGCTGTGAGCTTTCCTACCTCTCTTCGCCCAAGGAGATCTCTTGGTGACGAGTGGAGTCAGGGAGAAATGTGAAATTTCAGAATGACTCATCTCGACAGTGTATGTCTCACCGACGGTTATTCATAAGGATGTCTTTGGTGTGACATGGAGGCTCCCTAAGACTTCTTGCCGACAGTTGTAAGGTATGCCGATAGTGTCAATGTAGCATTGTAGCATCGGGGAGACACGGCTAGTGTCTCATCGATATGTGATTCTGCTTGAATGACTTTTGACCGTCTGAAGATCCTATGTGGTATGTGTTCGACCAATCAGAGGAGGTTGAAGGCGAACTATTGGAGGTTAGATTAATGCGGCTGTTCCTGAGCTTTCCTCTTGGCCTGGAACCTTCACGGGTTGAATTCCTTGAGAAACAACATTAGATGCTCTCGACATGCTTTAACCCTGCAAAACAATGCCTTCATTAGTCCTCTAAAGCATAGCAACATCATCATTCATCCTACTTTTCATATACCTTTCATTCAATTATACCTAGCAAAAAGAAACTCAACTCTGGCGGAGGCGGAACTAGATCCGAACCAGAAACATACTTACCTTTAAAACTGGTGGGGGTGGGGCCAAAACAAAATCGGAACCGAGACTAGAGAAAAACATGGAAACGAATGCAAGCAGGATTGGAACAAAAAAATGATTCTGGGCGAAACACAATGGGGGCAGAAGTGGAACAAAAACTAGACCCCAAACTTTCTCCAAATTCAAGGTTCGGTTTCCATCCTGGCTCTGCCTCTGACAACACACAAAGGAACTACAAAAAAAAGATGAAAAAGGAAAAGGAAGGGAAGAAAACACCCCATGACCAAATGAAGGGAACAAAACAAGAAAAAAATGCAATTGGCGGAACTGGGACGGGATCGGAACCAGAACCAAAAACTTTCGAAAAGTTCTAGAGTTCAGTTTTGATCTGTGTTCCACTTTCGCCAAAACAAACAAAGAATTGGTGAAACCAGGACCGGATTGAAACCGAAACCAGAAACTTTCAAAAAGTTCCAGAGTTTGGTTTCAGTCCGCATCTTCTTGCCAAAACAAACAAAGCTGGCGTAACCGGAACAAGAACATAACGAAACTAGAACTTGGAAGAAGTTCCAAAGTTCGATTTTGGATCCGGTTCATGCTAGAACAAAAGATGACACACAACAAAGGCTGGCAGAACCGGGCTGGAGCGGAGCGAAAACCAGAACTTGGAAGAAATTCCAAAGTTTGGTTTCTGTCCCAGTCCCACGTCTGCCAGAACAAAACAGAAAATGCCCAGGGCAAAAAACAAAAGGCCAAAGGAAACAAAACAGATAAGAGGGGGACCTATTTTAAACAAGTTTAAAATGGGGTGGTTATGGAAGGCATAACACTACCTATGTAAGTATCTTTTGTAGCTGGTTTTGTAAGTTTGGCCGAACAAGACTGTATGCTGCACCATTTAAGGGTGCATACAAAACCTACTCAGTGTCCATAAACAAAACCCTCTCTCTTTAAAAGCTTGCATTGTTTTATATGTAGTTGTGAAGCAATCTGGTGAAATATAAAGTGGTTTGCTTTGTTTCGATGAATTCTTTGGGGCATCCATGGAGAATAACTGGGAGAAACTTTTATTTTTCTATATTTTTTATGTTATGTTTTAGAATAAATGTTTAATATTTTTGAAAATGTTCCAAAAAATATAAGTGAATGGAAATAGTTTTGTTGAAAATATTTTATTTTCCATGAAGTTTCTGAATGCTTAATGCTAAATCTACTTAAGTGATGGAAATAATTTGTGATTATTTATGAAATATTATGTTGAATCTTTCAATTTCATGATGTTATTTGATGAAGAAATGAAGTTTTATGTGAAATGTTTGTAATTCTTTGTAAATCTAGAAATAATCGTAGTCCCTTTGAGATTAATGCCAATTATCACATCGTTACCCGAGAGTGACCCTAGTGAAACCATGACCTAGTTATCAAAGACTTGGGATTGAATAGAAGCCAATATTTACTCTGTGAATGCAAAATTTACCCTTAGGTTGTCTTTGTTCCATATCTTTCAATAAGGATAGGCTCTTCACGGTCTTGTCTGTGGAGATTTTATTCGACTTGTTTACTATGAGTAAAATCATTGTCAACAAGAACTGGGGCTAGAAGGAGGGCCCATTGTTGTTATTTTTGGTTTTTTTAGGGTTTAAACTAGATTTTCATAGAACCACTAGATCTCGGTCTAGTGATCCTCGAGTGACCTTAGTTGAGCTTAGTAGTCGGACATCGTCTAGACCTCAAAAGTCTGCAAGTTTAAGTGTAAGTCCAAAGAATCCAAGCATTTTCACACCATCGCCTCCTGTAGTGATGGCATTCTTTAATGTGAAGTCACCGATTCAATTTTCCGTATATAATGATTTACCAAAAAATCCTGACAAGTTGTGTCCTAAGTATTATTTCCAGAAAGATGCTGAAGAACATATCAGTATATTCAAAGATACATGTTTTCGAGCAAGAATTCAACATGAAGATGTTGTGTGTTGATTGTTCCCATATAATTTGAGTGATGAAGTTTACCAGTGGTATATCAATTTGCGTCATAATTCCATCAGATCATGGCAAGACATGAAAACTCAATTTTTAGCTAGGTTTAGAACACCAACTGATCCTGCCTTGTTATATCACCAATTCGCTCAAATCAAGAGGTTTGAGGGAGAACCTATAACCACTTTTAATGACATATTTCAAAAGGCTTATTCTAGGTTACAAGCACCTTATGTAGTGGATAATTTGTCTACTATCATAGTTTATTATACAATAGTCAATCCTTTAACTGCTATGTTTGTGAAGCGAAGAGCTAATCCTCCCACTACTCTACCAGAAGTCTATGCTGAAGCCGTAAGTGTAAATTTAGAAATGAAATATCTTGGAAGTGGATCATCCACAAATGATAGAAATAGATTGAATATTTACCCTACCTCGAACGCAAATGGAGTCCCTATAGTTCATCCCATGACTCCTAATGTTTATCCTTCAATGGTCCAGAATGGGACATTTCCTCAAAATACTTTCTTTCAACCAGGAAATAGTCAAGCTTTAGTCCCTCACCCTAGTCCAGCTATTACAGAGCTATGTCCTAATGGAAACTCTTTTTTCTCACAAACTCAAGAAAATCAAAATGTCAAAATTTTTGAGGAAAAGGAAGAAATGAAAGAAGCTACAACTCAAATCAAAAGATTGACCACAGAGGTTACACAGTTAAGAAATAAAAATTTCTATTCTCAGATTAATAATCAGAATTCTCAAAATCGAACGTATAATATTCCCAAGCCACCTAGACCATGGAATACACGCCCTAATAATTGGGGAGTATCAACACCTTGAGATAATCCTGATTCAATGAATGAAATGTTTACATCAAAAGTGAACTTAGAGGACCTTGCAATGAATAATTGGTGTAGAATTCATAATACAAATGCTCATGCTGAAGTGGATTGTTCACAATTTAAAATCGCTTCAGATATTTTCCTTGTTGCTACTCATTCTAATGAGCATTGTGATTATCATCCTCCTAAAGGAAATGAATTAGTTCAGGTAGGATATGACTTTGCTTTAGTCCTGGAAAGTTATGAATGTTTCAAATTACCTTCAATTATTATAAGTCATGCTCATGAATATGAAGGTGATAATTCAACTATGACGTTGGATACATATACTTTTCCTTATTAGGATGAAAATGAGCCTCAAGAAGAAATGGATGAAATACATGCCTTTCAACAGTATCAAAAGGGACATAATTACAACACGAGGAACAACACTAACAGTGGAGGTAGATTCAATGGGCCTTTAACAAAATCCATCCTGCCTAACAACTTTAACACTCTACCTGATGATAAATCAAATAATCCTGGGTTACCCAAGGTGACCTCTCACTACAATCCATCAAATGTTTCGAAAGGTGAAAAGATAGATTCCGCCAATCAAAAAAATTTGACTAATTATTTAGCGAAATAAATTAAGAAGGTAAAGATTAGCCTTTCTCTATTAGAATTGCTTAAGACATCGATGATCAAGAAAAATTTCTTAAACACTTTAGAATATTTTCCTAAAGAAAGCAAATCCAAGGACGTCCAAGTGAAAGATAGTCAAGCTAGAGCGAAAGATAAGAACATAGTTCCCATAGCAGATGCACAAGTAGCCTTTTATAAAGGAAAGATAGAGTCCCCACCATTTTTGCTCACTTTGAGAATATTTGGTAAGAATCTTCAAAATTTCTTAGTAGACTTTGGAGCTTCTACTAACGTGATACCGTTATCAATATGTCAAACATTGGGGTTAACTCTTGGAATTTTTTTAAAGAAAGTCACTCAACTAGACAAGACGGAGGTAAACGTAGTAGGAGAGTTGACTAATATTCACATGCAATTGGCTTCTGATCCCAAAATCCAATACTATATTGACATTCAAGTTGTGGAGATACTTGATACCTATGGTATGCTTTTAAGTAGAGATTGGTCTAAAAGATTAAATGGATACATGGCTATCGACTTTTCACACATGTGGTTACCATGGAAAGGAGTTCCTAATCAAATTAGGATTGAAAGAGAACCTCATATGAAATACATGATCACAGACTATAATTAGAAAAATGAAGTTCTATATATTGACGTAGAACTAGGAGTTTATAAAATACACAATTTAGGAGTTAGAATTGAGGAAGTTTTCACTTGTGATGCTAAGAAATCTAATGAACTAATTCCTAGAACATATGTTTTAATCAAATTAGATTATGATTCTTCTGAGGAGGAGAATAGTCCTTATGATAAATTCCAAAAGAATATTATTGCAAAAGCTCAGGAAAATAATAAAAGTAAAATTTCACTAAAAAATTTGTTGTTGCAGGACTGGTGCAAATTAAATAATGTTGTACATTCATAAAACAACTGTATGATGTGTCTGGAGATAATCCACAAAATCGAGAATCGATATTGTCCAAAACATGATGATGTCAAAAGAACTAAATCAAAAATGTGTAAAAATGAAGATCAAAACATACAGAATGAAAAGATTTGTACTATGATGTCAAAAAATGGTAAAAAATTGAATACAAATGATCAAGCTTGGATTCTCAAATTTGATGGATCAAAATCAAAACAAGGAATTAGAATCGGAGTAGAACTTATCAACCCGCAAGGTAATTCCTTCCTTGCTACATATCGATTGCAATTTCAGTGTACTAACAATGTGGTAGAATACAAAGCCCTTACACATGGTTTGATGTTGGCAATCAAGAAGAAAGCTAGAATCCTTAAAGTGTTTGGTGATTCAAAATTGGTAGTTAAAAAAGTTTGA
>VDFB02043724.1:0-59407 GCA_007258455.2 Sequoia sempervirens
CTATAAGAAAATGCAAAAATACAGCTTTGAAACTGGAAAGAGAACAAAATTGTAGTATTATAGAAAAATACATAAAGCAGTACATCATAAAAATGACATTCCTAATAGGATTTGATTTTTTATTTAGAATACATACATATTAGTATGGATGATGCATTCGAATAAGAGAAGATAAATGGAAGAGATTTTAAAAGGTATAGATGTATTGTAGATTCAAACTATGACAGTCAAGTTGCTAATGAACTAAAGAGTCGTAGTCACTTCATCAAAAGGCACTCAACCAAATTCTAATGCACTCGCATTACACATAATGAAGATTCTATGACAACAGTAGCATGCATCATGAAGGAGAGTACAAACATAATTAAGCAAAACATCTATATTGCAACCCACAAACAGCTCATTGATCTTCATAGAGATATTGAACATAGCAATCGATGTTATCCATGGATTAAAACATCTGCAACATGACTATTTTATGTAACTTGTATGGTTTCTTATGAATGTTCCTCTCTTGGTGTGATTATGATCCTTTGACCTAAAGGACTATTATGCTCATAAGTCTATCTTCATGAAATTCAAAAATCCTCCTTTGAAACTAACTTCATTCCTTTCTGCATTGCTACCTTACTCCTTAACTCTCTTGATCTTCCCTTTTCACTGACTACACTAGCTTTTATTGCCATATCCACCTACAACATTATCTTCATCAATTTGGTTGTCCTTTCTTGGTAGCTTTGATGGAGTGATGAGTATGGATGGCATTTAAATATTGCTTTTAGAGGCTTTAAAACCCATGCTAACTGCGTAATGATTGTCCTTTCATCCTTCTCTATTTCCCATGTTTTTTCTTATCCATATTCTCATATTTGTTGATGAAATTTCCCTTGGTCATTAACATTCCTTGATTGATGACTATCACCTTCAAAATGGACTATCATTCTTGATCGCTATGTTTAGGCTTCACAAGTAGCTACCAAGGTCTAAGATACATTCATAAATTTCTTCCATACATTAGGTCACAGAGAACATAAATCGTAGATATAAATTATTATCTTGAAGTCTTCATCCAAGGTCATAACCCACTGTCAAGGTCTTGTAGTCCAAGGAGCTCATTTCAGGTCTCACAAGTATAGTCCTATGCCTTTCAACAAGGTCAGTACAATCATATGAATTTCATACAATTTGCTCACAATGAATTTGATTGTCATACATTAAAGTTCATAATTACTTGATCTTGACTGCCTTATATTTCAATCATATAGGCACTTACCATGCATTTTACTGAACATGAATATTCACAGTCATATAATCTAAGGTCACAGTCATAAAGTATTAATTGAGGACACATTCTCAGTCATAAAGAATTATTGAGCATACACAGTCATAAGGACTTATTTTTGATTGACCATATAATCCATTAATGAATCATTGAGCACAACCTATAGAGACATCAGACACTCATTGAGGATAAACTAGTCATAAAGAATTCATTGAAGATGCACCATAGTAATTAATAATTCATTGCACACTCCATATTCATTAAGACTTAATTGAGCCCAAACCACAATCACAGTCCTTGAGACACTGACTGTCATATACTTGGTAGTCATAATGATATTGATTGTGATGAACTTGGCATTCAAAATCACATTTACTGTCATGAATTCATAATTAGACATTTTATTGTGCTTAACTACTAATCATTGTCACCTCAAACACAATCATTGAGATTAAAAATCACTTCCCTAAGCATTTCTCACAGTCACTAATATTTATCACAATCAAGGTCTTGATTTTTAGTCTTGGATGAAGTCTTATTCACACTTCCACTGCCACTGCTCCCCATTTCCCCATGATGGCCATTAGGAGTATTACTATTATCAACCATTCTAAACAAAACCATTTATGGGACCTTCAATCATTGTTGACTTATTCATACTTAGTTCATCTTGTTCTGCATAGCTTCTTGGCAAAAAACCATACTACATTTCAAGTTTAGCATAGCTTCCCCTATATAGAGCATACACCACCCTTAATACAATTTAGAGTCATCTCTATTTACCATAACCATTGCACAATTAATTAAAATTGATCCTTACAACAGGCATGCCAAAGTTCTATAAACTGTAAACATTGGGATTCTAAAACCCATGCATTCTCAAGTAAAACTCTGAGCACTTACCCTATTGGCATTTGCAACATTTGATTTTAGTATATGTTATAGCTAGAGATTATCATTGAAATTGAAATAGTAATACTAATTTCTCTATGTTATAGAGCCTAGGAAGTGTCCACCTTTGGCATAAGCAAAACCATTCAATAAGGGAACACTTTCAACTTAAGTCACCAGGCCACTAGTATCCTCTGCCATACCATAGGATAATGTGCTACAAGTTAAAAAAATATTCAACTTTTTCACCTCATTACATGTTCATAGTGTGAGTTTGATTAGATTACAATTTAAATACCCCTCATGTCTATCAAACTAATGTATCAAGATAGTCAAATTGAACGGTTACATTATTGTCATAATTAAGACAAGGTTACAATATGCTTACTTGCTACTGAAATTGTTGTTCAAACTTTCTTGTGATTTTCATGTTATTTTTTTAGAGGAAGAAATGAATAGAATTTGGTATGCCTATTAGAAAAGTGAAAAAAAAAAAAAAAAATTATGAAAATTTTAAACACAAGAAACCCATACAATAAACATCAAAACATGTTACCATGATTGAGGGTGTAGATATATCAACTTTAGAACTCTCAAGATGCATATTATTATATTGTATCTTGAAAGTTAAGACCACATGCAATCAAGAAAATGGATTTTTCAAACATGTTTACCATGATTAAGAGAGTATATTTATAGACTTCTAAACTTTAAACATTATATTATACACAAAAAACTAACTACATGCAAGCTATACTATGAGTTTGTTTGGGCTTAAAAACTTTTTTATATACTTATTTATACCTTTTAGACCATGAGTGAAACTATCTTTAGGGTATACACATACATTGTGAGGGTTAAGTGCACTTCACACATGCAAAATAAACCTTAATTTGGGGTGAATCCTATATGCATAAGATATGCCATTGGGGGTGCCTTGGGAGACATTGCATGTGGATGGGTTGTTTGTGTGTCTATAGTTTGGCACACCCATATAACTTTGATTACAAGTGACTTATTTTTATTTTTATTGATAAAAACATGAAATTCTACATTTTGATGCAAGGTGCACTCACATTCCAAAGCCTAACTATAAGGATAAAAAAGGAGCATTGTCTTGGGTCTATACAAGGCACCCAATGCAATATTAAACAATAGTTTCAAAGGACCCATGAAGGTGCCCCAAGAAGACTAGCTCATTAAACAAAAATCATGATTAATTAAAGAGGTAATCCTCCTTAATCAAATCCATGGAATTAGAAGACTCAAGATCAATAGGTCTATGTGCTAGATCCATAGGTTCCACTAAGTCACTAGATCTTGGAAGCATAGCAAGTAGAGGTTTTACAAGGTTGTTTCTAATCACTTTGGTATAGAGTGATAGACCCATATTATTATATAATGTAATAGCTTGTAAGATGATTGTCAATACATTCTAAGCTATTTTAGAAGTTGTTATTTCCTATTCCCAAGATGGATTTGTTGAAGTATTTAAGTTATTGATTGCATACATAACCCAAGAAATTTTGTATTCACTAAATAGTAAACACCTTAAACAGGATTCCTATTAGGAGTATTTGAAATTTTCATATACCTACCTAGATACAGTATTACATGAGAAGAAGCAAAACCTGTAGTTACAGTATTGCACAAGCAAAAATGACCCTTGAAGAATTTAAAAAATTCTTTCTATGCCCAACTTTGGTATCATATGGGAAAAAAAAAAGATTCTTGTGAGTAGAAATAGAAATTCCACCCAATCTCTTACCTATAACTTGATGGAAAAGAACTTTGCGAGTGCAATAAGAATTGCTTGCCAACAAAATTAAAGAAATCATGGACAAAGGTGATCTTTCTAAGCAAAGAAAGTAGAGAATGGAATTCCACCTTTTTGCACTAGCATCAAAAGGCCACAAAGAAGTTAAAGTTCATTTGACAATTGGCAGAAAAACATGTGTTTCAAATAACCTATTTTGAGCAAATCATGAATGTCATGCACAACTTCAAATTGGATGCAATATTAAGTGAGAATCATGGTGAGATACTGGATTAATGAGCCTTGGCAACAATTTCTTCACTTACAAACTAAAATGAATAAAATTCATAATCTTTCACGGAATCAACCATAAAAAAATGTATTCCCTGCTCAAATTCAAGAATAGATTGAAAATGATAAGAGAATTGTGTAATGAGTGAGACACAAAACCATGTTGTATTATTCTACTAATTGAGAATTGTGTAATGAGTGAGCAATTTGTATAGCATTTCTAATGTTAGGATAGCTCAATTTTGCAGAATGGTTTCCTTGATGACCTCAAGAAGGTAATAAGCTTCTAAATTCTGCAAAATAGTGGTCAAAGAAGGCAAATTGCCTTAATCTTTTGGAGTTTCTCTCCATGTTGAGCTCTCTAAGGAAAGTAGCAAGAGAAAAAAATTACCTTAGTCTCTTGTGTTTGTGCTCAGTTTCTTGTAATATTTCAATTCTTATTTTGTTCAATGCATGATGCAACTATCTCTAATCAGTTTCAACACTTAAAAAAACTCATTTTAGCACAATCTTTTACAATTTTCTATTACTATTTTTAAAAGAGAAAACTACAAGTTTATTAACCAGGTTTCAAAGTGAAAGAGTTAACATTAGCTATTGTAAATTGGTAATGCAATATCTACAGTAATTATGCATCAATATCACTCACAAAAAATGGGATTTTACATAGTCAAAAGGTGTTACTCTAGAATAGCTATATTACATAGGAACACACATCAGTGTAGTTATTATCTCTTCTCTTATTCATCTCTTATGTTGTCTATATTGAATCTTGTAAGGTCTATCAAATTAATAGGATTTAATCAGTGATCATATTGTGTATGTAGTGTTGAAAACCCCAACAGTTAAGTATTAAACCACAAATACTAAACAATATGAAACCTTACATGTCAGATCTCAAAATATGTCTCACTTTTACTTATTTCTTATTCATTTAAGAATGGACTGAGAATCTTCCATTATAGATAAAAAAAAGTGTATAAAAATTTATCAATATAATACCCCTAAATGGAAAAAAAAAAAAAACTTGGATGATACCCTATAATTTTTTACTTGCCTGTCCTGAACTAGTTCCGACTACCACATGCAATCCTTTTGTTTGATCAAATCATATTGTTGTGACTTCCTGAAATGTATCAATTAGTTTATGAATAAAATGAATAGATGATAAGATATATATTTGCAGTAGTTTCTGACACAACGAAAAAATATTTACTAGAGTATAATATATCATCAATACCTGCTCATTATCTCCTAGTGATGCAACAATATTAATTCTCCCAACAACAGCTTTATGTCTCAGATCAAAGCATTCCAAAGCACCATCTTCTCCACCACAGGCTACCAATCCATGAACTGGGCTAATATTTTAACAAAATGGACTTAACTGATAAATGTCTTGCCAAAAACCATACTAACATAAAAGCTAAGAGTTGACACTTATAAAAAGCTCTTGGCTCAGTTATAAATAAATAAAAAAATCATTCAATTGATATAGAGATTATTGGAAGCATTCCTTACAGACCTTTGGAAAATCACGTTGATTGTAGGAGAGTGAGTGTTTAGAGGACAAGAAAATGACCCTACATCCACAATAAAAAAATATAAAAAAATATATCTGTGGGATTAGTTTTACTAATTCTAGAGAGATATTTTTACAAAACATAGAAAACCCAAAATCATGCAAACCCTTCCAAAAGCTCAACAATGGTTAAAACTCGAGTAACACCATGCATACTTGATATTTATGAAGCAGTAATGCAAGTCTATCTCTATTCACCATGCTATACTCTCTCTCTTTTAAACGGAAACATGTATCTTCATCTGAAATGAAAGTTGTTGATTCCACGCTAGGCATGATGAAAGTTTCTCCAAAACCTTGCAACGTGCCTTTCAAAACTTTGCAACATGCCTCTAGCTTTTAGGAGCTACTTGCCCCTCTGTTGATGCTTCCATGTAAGACTCCGTTTAAAACACATATATTCATTTGAAATTAAATTTGTTGATTCCACGCCAGGCATGATGAAATTTTCTCCAAAACCCTAAACCTCCTTATCATGCAGGTGTAATGAAGAAAAAATTGAAACCATTTCCCACTTTGGTGCCTAAGCTTTGGACATTTTCTATTTTTCAATATCTTTAGATTTTCCCTTTCAAAAAAAAAGGTGCTTGCTTTTAGTGCTTAAAATTTTAACAATTATATGCTTTTCAAAAGTGAATTTGTATTTGCATGACTATCTATTTAGTCATTTTTATTTCTATGACTAAATATTTTTTTAGTCAACGACCAAATTAGTCATTTATTTACTCATTTATAGCTAAGTCACAAAAAATAGTAGAATTTAGTCATTTTTAGTTGTTGTGACTAAAATTTGTAGTCACATAGTCATTTATTTGCCAAATTCTACTAGTGTTATCTCTATTTATAATGGAATGGGTCATGAATGATCAATTTATAATCATAAGTGTGCATAGATGTTGGCTTCTTCTTCCACCACATTGTCATCAACCTTGATGAAGGAACCTAATAGATTTACAATGTTTCTAAGAATTCTTGGTTCTTGTTACTTTATTAGGAGATTGTAAAATTAGATCCACATTGGTACTTTAGAAAGTTTTAATTTTAATGGGTCAAATTTAACCTCCTAGTCTCTAAGATAGACTCCTATGTTATTCATCATCCACATTGCTCCTTCTACAATTTATTTTTTTTAATATTTTCTAGTGCATTATATAAAGCTAATCCCTTATAGTTTTAATTTTGTATTGCATCCATGATTGGTGTGAATCTAATATTTTAATTATTCCTTCATTGGCTAGTAATTTATAAATTTGAAAAAAAAAGGCACAATATTTTAGATGATGCTTCACTTCATCAATGAGAATTCTTTAATTTTGATTGATGAACCTAATGGGATAGAATATTCTAACATTTTCCTCAATGGAGTTAAATTGTCTTTAAATAGAAAATGTGGGGGCTTGGCTTAATCATCCTTTTTAATCTAGGGATTTTTTTCATCATTTTTATATTAATTTTTCTACCAAGTTTGATTTGTTGATCTTCTACAATTATCATGAATCTTCTTGCTGTTGTTTCTTCCCTAATGATCATTTAAATTCCAAAATTCTAGATCTGCCATTGTGGAGGGAGAAAAAATATTATAAAACCTTTATTCCTTTATTGGTATATCTCCCTACTATGGTTACTTCTATAATCTTCTTTTCTCTTTCTGTCAAAGTTCTATTTTCACACATCTTGATCTCTAGTTAATTCATTCCAATTATCCATGAAACATCCTTTACTCCAATTTCCTATGTGGGCCTTTTAATTATGTCTTCCTTTGAACAATTTGGTATTAAGCCATTATAATAAAAAATAATAATGTAGACTATATTTGTATCCATATAAATTATTAATTTAATTATTTTATTTATTTTGTAGTTTTATAATTTTCTTACTTTATCATTTTAAATATTTTATTAATGTATTAAATTTATATTTTTATTAATTATATATTATTATATTTTTTAAAGTTGTGATTTTTTATTTTACAAATTTAACTCACTTAAAAGGTACAAATTTAAAAATGAGAATAAATTAAAATGCCTAGAAATGTGACTAAAAGAGAAGCAACGAGCTTACTTTGTAAAGAGATGGCTTATTGATTTCTCATTTACAATTGCCAAAAATTTTAGCTAGCATCACTATTTATTCTTAAACGCCCTTCTATTGAGTTTAAGTGCTAACCAAATTTGATCAAATCCCCCTTTGATAAACCCTTGACTTTTCTATTATAAAATTTCAACCACATACTTTTCATTTGGCCTAGAAGTGGAATACACTATTGTACCTTCATCTAACGCCCTCAATATTGGACCATCTTTCTCAAGTCTTTTCCCTCATTGCTTCACCTAAAAACTCAAAACCTATTTGAGGTTTCTCTTGTAAATAAAAAATACCTTGGAGTCCCACCACCTAAGCTTGGAAGAATCTAGGTGATCTACATGGATCCTATGGATGAAGGATAGTAATATTGTCTCACATTGGTGTGGTGAAGTTTTTTAGTGGATGTTTGCACACAGTCCCAAACTAGTGAAGTGGAGAAGTTGGGTCTTTATCATGAGATGAATTGTATGTAAATTATCCATGTCAGTTATAGTTCTTGTTGATTTGGGTGACTAATGTTAGTTTGTGTGTTAATTAGATATTTGGGTATGTGAATATTTAGGTGTCTATATTGTGTACTCAAGAAGGTTGCCTATATATGTAGATGATACAAAAGGGGTGTAAGACCTCTAGTCCCATGCACAAGAGATGGAAGTGACTTTAAGAATAGGGTCATGATGTGAGAGATTATGGGTGAGCTAATAAGTAATAAAAAATAATAGGACTAGAGATAATATTTAATGAATAACAAAGTTGCATAGAGTGTTAAGGCCATTGAAGGAATGGTCTAGAGGTGAGCATCTCAAAGATCGCTATTGGGTTGGATATGAAATCTAACACTAATGATATTTGGATAGGCCATAAACTATGAGTTTAGGGAACCTAATGAGGTGATCATGGATGTGTAGAGAAGTCCATGACAGGAAATAGATTGGATTACTCTTTCTTTAGTGTTGGTATGACTACATGGAATGCATAAGGTCAAGGATCCATTGACATGGCTATGTAGGGCATAGTGTGGAGCTAATCTAGCCATATATGAGGATATGGATAGATAAGTTGGATTGGGAAGTTTAATCCCCCTAAGTAATAGAAAAGAAGCTCATAGGGTTTAAAGATTAGGATGTCAATACTATTATAGTGGTTTCCCAACTTAAGGAGTGTGTTAATGTAGCATCAAGGATGTAGGAATAAGGTAGACTCAAGGATTCTCAACTAGTCATAGTGCAAAGGAGCAACTCAGGGAAAGGTTGTGAGACCAGGTAAGTCAAGGAATAATGAATAAGGGTGGATACAAAAGAGTCTATCCTTGCTAGATCTTGAAGCTTTTCAAGGAATTCATATATTTCCCTAAGGGATATAAGTGGAAAGGTTCAAGGAGTTAGTTTTAATGGAGTAGATGACATATATTTTCATAGAGATCCTATGAAAGGGGACTTAAGGGTGTAGGCATGGTTGTACCATGAAGGCTATGCATGTAGTGTGTAATGGTAACTCGGGAAAATCAGAAAGAGTCTTTGGAAGCCTTCATGTAACTTATAACTGTGATGTCATAGATTCAATGTGTTGGACAATGACTAGGTCATTGATCTTAGGAGAAGCAAAGGGATATGGGTCGACCATGGAGCCAAGCTATATGGTAGGACCATAAAATAAGAGACTGTGATAGGGTCATGAGAGGAAAGAATGATTGGTGGATCAAAAGCATGAAATATGGCTAGGTCACACAAGCGAGTGTAAGTGAAGGAAAAATGAGTACCTTTAGGCTATAATAGTTTTGAGAAAGGACATAAAAATTGTTCTCAAAGAGAATGTTGTGAAGTGCCATTAACCTACAAGATAAATAAACAAAGTGGTATCAATGTTCAAAGATAGGTGAATAAGATTTCAAATCATTTTTTCCCACCCCCACTACATTATATAAATTACATTTGCTCCATGATAGGGTTGAGCTATTATTCATAAGGCCTTTGATGCTCTTTTTATTTTGTTTTTGGGATCAATCAAAAGTCCTTGAAATAATAGTAGGGGTAATCAATCATTAAGCATTATGTTTTTGGGCCTTTTTTTAGTAGCATCTTATATTCCTTCAGTGATTAGTGAGTGAATAGGTAATGATTGTTCATAGCTGGATATGGTTTGTCACAAGTAGTTTGTGATAAAAATATTTTTTTAAAAATAGTGGAAAAATAATATCCAATAAATAAAAATGTTTGAAAACTTGCCTAGAGACCCCATCTCCACATGGGATAGTGAAAAAATTGTGTTGTAGATATGAACAACCATGTCCTAAAAAACCTAAAAGGTTTATTTGTTTAGTATAAGGATAGATTTCTTTTAATCCTACTCCACCATAAAAAAATGGTAGTTATCTTCCATTTAAAAGAATAATGGTTAAATAAAATTTTAGCTCTAACAAATTATTTGCTTCCTATAAATTGTTGGCAACATATATGTGTTTTGTTCCTATTCTAAAGATTAAAATTTTATAATTCTCACATAAGTCATGGAAGAATGATATCATTTACCATTTTAGAGGCACTTGATTTTTTACACTTTGTGATCAATATATAAGAGAATATTAATCTAGCCCAAAGAAAATGAATCAACAAAAATACAACAATATATAATTTATCATTATAGAGATATTTTGTGTCCAAAATGTGAAAGTATGCTAATAATCATATAAAAACATTTCCAAACAAAACGAGTCAAAAAAATATATAATGATATACAATTTTCATACTTTTACTGATAAGCTAAAATATCTTTAAAAAAAATTGAAAATAAAATAAAAACTAAAAATATATCAGAATACATGTGACCCAAATCAATACTCACTCTTGAGTAATCACATTACCTACTAGCAAGAAAACCAATTTGCATATCCTATTGCACACATTTACACGACTTATCCTCTCTTAAAATACTATCATTGAAATTGTTACAAACATTTATTCTCCCACAACCACTAGTAATGGAAACATTATACTAGTACACAATTCCTTATAGCTTAATCTTTTGATGATGGAGCAACTAACTAGTGAATGAGACAAAGGAGAAGTGAGGGTTGTGGCTGGAACTCCAACTACAAGTTTGGGAATCTGCAACTGCACATAAGCCTCTTATTTTGGGGCTCTGCATGGAACGTAGAAGTCTGTCCCACCATACTATTACTGATATTGTACCACCCAGTCCAATCCCTAATCCCAACCCTAGAGCAATCATTGAGACATGTTCACCCACTTTATTCAACACTGATTTACCCACCATTTTCGCAGGTGAATGCACTATTACACTTTTATTCTGTTTGCAAGCTTGTAATGGAAACCCACATAAACACATAGGGTTTCCCTGGTAAGATCTCTCATCAAAAGTCATAAGTTGTTTTCCTTCCGGTATTCGCCCACAAAGGTGGTTGAAAGATACATTCCAATAGCTCAACTTGGATAATTGAGATAGCTCCTCAGGTATTTGCCCACTTAATCTATTTTGAGACAAATCCAACTGCTCTAGAGGTTCTATTTGCCCCAAAGATGCTGGTATTATACCTATGAATTGGTTTCTAGACAGATTTAGCAACCTCAGCTGGGATAGATTCCCAATGTTTGGTGGTATTTCCCCTTTTAGATTGTTGTTTGATAGATCAAGAATAGTGTTTGCAGCCAGCACATATTCTAGTCTATACGTGATTCCTTTCATTATGATGGCTGGTATATCCTCATAGAGTGTAGTGCCACCTAGTTGTGAGACTTTAGGGCTTTTAAATCCTTTCAGGTCCTCTAGAGCAGGGGGGATTCCTCCTCCAAAATTATTATTGGATAAATCCAACACCTGCAATCTGCTGAGATTTTTAATCCATGGAGGAATATCGCCCTTAAGCTCATTAGAGCTAAGACTTATAACCCTCAACTGTCCACAATTTGAAAGAGAGTGTGAAGAAAGCTCAACTACAAATCTGTTGTTGCTGAAATCAAGAAGAGTAAGTTGTGTACAATTAGCCAATGATACAGGTAGGGTCCCAGAAAAATTATTAGAATGAACAGACAAAACCTCTATAGAAGAAGGAAAATGGATTTTGAGATCTCCATTAAATAAGTTACTGGAGAGCTTTAGCCTCTTTAAGGTTGTGATGTTGCTCAATGTCGCTGGAATTCTTCCACACAAAAAGTTGTCCGTCAGTACCAAATCGGTTACATTCTTCCACTTCCCTATAGATAACGGAATCTTTCCTGTCAGTTGATTATGAGATGCATCTAATTTCTGTATTGAAATCAATCTACCAAAGCTTTCAGGAATACCCTCTGAAAGACTGTTGCTATAGATGACAAGCTCAGAGAGATTCTTGAGTTTACCAATACTGTAGGGTATTGGTCCAGTTAAATTGTTTTCATACAAATACAATTTACTCAAAGATGTGAGCTGTCCTATGACCTTTGGAATTTTCCCTGTTATATTCAATAAAGCATAAATCAGGACAAAAGTACTAAGAGGAGGAATAAGTATAATTATGACGAGCGATTGAAGCAGGAACCACATTGCATTCAAAATAAAGACATGAGAATAGCACACCTGTGAGAGAGTTAGAGCTAAGGACCAAGACTTGTAGAGACGTGCAGTTTCGTAGTTCAGGTGGTATAGCTCCAGTTAAATTGTTTGTACTCAGCGACAAAGATTTCAAGGATTTGAGCTGTCCAATGGCCTTTGGAATTGTACCAATTAAAAAGTTTTCAAACAGCATCAACACTTCCAAAGATTTGAGCCCTCCTATGGCCTTTGGAATCGTCCCTATCAAATTCAATGAAGTAGAATTGAAAGATCAATTAGTAAGAGGAGGAATGGAAGTAGATAGCATGTTGCCTTAAGTAAAAACATAAGAGTAGCGCACCTGTGAGATAGTTGTCACAAAGGATCAAAATACGTAGAGACGTGCAGTTTCTTAGAGAATTTGGAATGCTTCCGCTTAGACGATTGAGGGACAAGCGGAGGTGCTCTAACTTGCCTAGACCACCAAATTCTGCAGGTATGCTCCCCGTCAAGTTGTTTTGCGAAAGTCTAATCCACTGAATATTCGAGCAATTGGCAAGAGATTTGGGGACGGAACCCTCGAGTCTATTAACATTAAGGTTGAGTATTCTCAACGCTTTCAGCTGGCCAAGCTGAGGTGGAATCCTTCCCGTTAAAGAATTGTAAGAGAGATTTAACGTGTGTAACAAAGAGAGTCCTCCTATGGATGGAGAAATTGTACCTTCCAATTCCAATTCAGGAAGAATTATGGCCACCACTCTGTAGGTGTTCTTTCTGCACCAAACACCGCTCCAGAGGCACACGTTTTCTGAATTGGTAGAAGTCCAGTTAGAGAGCGATCGCGTGGGGTCGGCTGTAATGCCATTTCTAAAAGAGAGTAGAGCTTCAACGTCCCTCTGACCAGCATCATTTTTCTCTAGCAGCATACGACCTTTCCTAACAGAAAAGCTTTCAAAGACATGAGGAGAAGAGGAACTGTTGGCATTCTGCATTGCAGTGGCGGTAGTTAATGCGAATACCACAGCCAAGCCTAAGCACAGCATTGTCGTCATCATACGTTCATTCATTTCTAAAATAAACCTTCTCATGCGAATCATCGAGCTTGCAGCCGATGTAATATAGGTGAGTCCATCGAACAGAGGAAAAATGGAAGTCTGCCCAACGGGAGAAAAAATGTGACTCTGAACAACAGGGGGAAAATGTAAGTCTGTCCAACTGTGGAAAAAATGTCGAGTGACCATTCAACCGTATAATATTCAATATATGAATCATTGATTAATGGAGGGGGGCCCAAAATTGCGAACGCAGAAATTTCCAGTAAACTGTATTAAAACGTATTGTATCACCATATTTTTCGCTCAGTAAGACCCAGTGACTCCACTATAAATATCACTATAACAAGAGACGTCAATTTATATGCAGAGGAGAACTTTGACGCGTGATGGCTAACATACGAGAGTTCACTATTCTAGTTGTTGGGGTCCCATTATTATTTTTCTTGTTTTGAGCAATTTAGACTACAATCTATGCACATTTGAAATCCACATCATCTTGAAATGTCTTAACATTTAGTGGCTTTCTTTCATTTGTCAATAATGGAAAAAAATTAATTTCTCAATGTCTAATTTTATTCATACATGTAAATTGACATTTCTTGTTTTGAGCACTTTGAAATTTCCTAGTGATAATGGACAAGGAACATACTTTGATGTGTGGTTATTGATAAATGAGAGGTCACTATTGGGTATGTGCACCAAGATGGTACACAAAAAAGTGGTCAAATGTCCAAAAATGAGCAAAACGTGCTTGTGTTTTGAAAAAATTCAAATAATGTACAAGGAACATACTTTGATGTGTGGTTATTGATAAATGAGAGGTCACTATTGGGTATGTGCATCAAGATGGGACACAAAAAAGTGGTCAAATGTCCAAAAATGAGCAAAACGTGCTTGTATTTTGAAGAAATTCAAATAATGTACACACATTATTATGAAAGGAAAACGCTATTATGAAAGGAAAATGTGTACTTGTTTTTATGAAAACAAAACATGTGTATTTTTAAGAAAGCAAAAAGTTATAAAAAGAAAAAAAATGTGCATTTTGCTCACCTATGGCCTACATGTTCTGCAATGTTTTTCTTTCCCTCATTGTTGGAAGTGTAATCCCAACTACTTCATTAATATCTCCAGCTAGACTTGTCCTCTCTGAATCAACTTTAGATCTCACTCAATCTCAGTATTAAATACAAACAGTGTAATGGGATCTTGGCAAGGATTTAAATAGATTGCATATTAATTGCTCTAACATGTCCATTGTCTCATCAGTAATTTTCACACATTTTCTCAGTGCTACGAAATATGTTATTTTATGTATTGTTCTCTACTTTGTAGGTGTTTGATTGTCTATATATTGTATGAGTTTGGTTTTGTATGTACTCTCTCAAGGGTTTACCTCCACAGAGTTGTAAGGAATTAGCAATGGTGTTTTCCAATGACCAGTTAGATGAATGTAATAGTTGTAATGTTGTTTGTCGAGGAGCAGCAACTTGAAGAATCTCAAGAATTTTTGTAATGATGTATGAGCAGCAACTCAGAGAATTTCTATGTAATGTTTTGATTTGATCAATATAAAATGTCATGTCTGTTTGTGTTCCATTTTTGTTTGTTGTCTCTACTTTCTCCTACCATTGCATTCCAACAAATGGTATCCAAGCAAGTCGATGATGTTTGTTGGGAGTGAGAGATTTTTTAAAAGATCAAGTGATCATTGCTAAAGTAAAGTCACTTCTAAGGAGATCTCATGAATGAGAGGGAAAGACATCTGAGGAAGTTCAAGGCAAAGTTGAAGTTCCTGGTAGCTTAGTCAAGGAGATCTTAGTCCAGTTGAGATTAAAGAAATTGCAGAAGTTCAAGAATCTCTAGAGAGCTTAGTCATAGCTAAAGATAAAAAGATCAGAGCAATCAAGAAGTTCATGGCTGGTTTGAAACTATTGTAGTAGTTGGAAGATTTGATCAGCTGGTTACATAAGTCAAGGGAGATGCCCATGTTGAAAAAGTGGAAATCACTAGCTAGAGGATGATCCACCCAACAAAAGAGATCTCATTGTAATGGGTAAATCCATAGGTGAGATCACTAGAACATATTGTATTGCTACTGGTTGTATCTTCATCAAAGCATTGGGTAAGTAGAAATTGCAGCCAGTCTCACTACTACATAGAAGGGGGTTTTAAGACATTTTTTGAGACAATTTTTTAATAAATTGTCTTAATTTGAGACAAAAAAAAAATTGTGTATTGTCTCAAATATTGTCTTTAAGCGGGTGTCTTAAATTATTGTCTTAAAAATTGTCTTTCTAGAGACAATATAAAACATAAGCATTTTTGTCTCTATAGAGACAATTTCACTTTTGTCTCTTTAAAGACAATAGTTAGAATTAAAGACATATTGTCTCTAGAGAGATAATAATTGGGATAAAGTCTAGAGACAATATGAAAAAATGTATTAAAAAAACAAATAATTTATTTTAAATATTTTTTGTGTGGTTTTCAACATACAATGTTTGAAAATCATAGAAAATGACATGAATTAACTCATACACATAATAGAAACAAAAATTTGGAAGGCCAAAATACTCATTTTATTGATAGAAGATGCTCTTGCAACTATACATAGTCTAAAAATATGTATGTCTTGCTTTGAAAATGTGTTACAAAGTGTTTTGTTTCAGTCTAAAACTGAAAAATCTGAGTTACAATGTCAAAGTGACTAGAAAGAAATTTTGTGTGAAGTTTACAATTCTGTATCAAAATAAAAAAAACTAATTACAAGAGTGATTTTAATTTTCTTTGTATATCCTTCGTTGGAGAGAATGTAGGACATGACATTAAGTACCAATGACCACCTCCTACTTTGGCCACCTAGAAACTGCTTCCATTATTTGACTCCACAAAAAAGCTCCAACAAGGCATTGGTGAAAGAATACTCCTGACTTTACAAATTTATTTTCCTCTATCAGCTATTATATCCACTCTTTAACCTTCTGGATGCTTGCAAATTGCTGCTACAGGTGCTTAAATTTTCTCTATATGCCTGCAACCTACTCAACTGCCCATCAATACCCTCTTAGATGCTTGTAAACTTTTGCTACAGGTGTCAAACTGACCTTTTTCCTTCCCAACTGCTCCTTTATGCTTTAAAATTTCCACTTGAAAACTCTATCTGTTGTCCTATGTCAAAACAAAGCAATTAGGCAATTACTTCATCAACATAAGCAATAACAAGAAATGCATTGTAGTAACATTAAAAGGTAGGGATTGTACTTCTTCAAAGGAAAAATAAATGACTATCACATGCATGGTATTAAATAGTTCAAAAGCTTTGGAATACATGTGTAGAAAACAAGAGAACATGCAGAGAAACACAAAAGAAAAAAAAGAGTGTATGGAGTAGCATAAACAGTTGGAGGACACAAAACATAACACCATTAGCATACAAAATAGTTTACAGTGTTAATATACCTTAAAATGTGTTCCAATGGAAGAGAACTTGGACGATTTTGAAGACTCCTCAGGCAAAGGAGGAAAGAGACCTGCAACAAAGGAACATTTGGAAGCATTCAACAAAGCTTGCTATTCCACAACAACAAAGTCCTTGTTCTTTTCAAGGAAAAGATCTGCCAAGTAAGTGACCTACAAAATAGATAAAATGCAGAATATAAACAATTAGTTGATAGGAAAAGTGTTGCTTAAGCTACATTGTTGGGCCAGGGAGAGTAAACCCTTACATCACCAGCTTAGTGATTAATAGTGAACTCAATACAAGCAAGTTTTGGCTTGGAAAAATATTTGTGATTTTTGTATGTTTGATACATCTTTTGGGCAAATGTTTCATATGTAGACTTTGGAAACATACTGCAAAATCAAGAAAAATAGATGAATTAGAGACATGATAACCTCTAACCTCTCTCATAATAGAAATACAAAATATATAGTCTTACCTATTCTCTATAGAATAGGTGCACAAAATATGTTGATAGTTCTAAGGTGGTTGTTATTAAGTTTTTCCTCTTCATTTTATATGTCAAATCAAATGGAAATAATAGTATAACTTCAGCTCAAAATGACTAGCACAACTAGCACAACAACTACATTTGTACCAAAGCACTAACAAAATAAAACCCATTAAAGAGTTTGAAGACATATAGAGAATACAGGCATACCAAGCTTCATCCAGAAGTGCAATAATCCCTGAAGGTTTCTACAACAACAAAACAAGATAATCAACTGTCAAAATAGCGTCCAAGCTCCATAAAATATCCCTAAGAGTTTGCAAAAACAATACAGAGTACAAAGAGTATAGGTGTTTTTTAATTAACAAATCCAACCAAAATATCCCTACAACTGCTACTTCAAACTATTCTCAATAATCTACAACAGCTCTAGAAATATCTTTTAATATACAAGAGGTGAGCTAACCTATATAAATACAGTTGCTACTACAGTCTATTCATAGTAACTCAAATAACCAATCTCTTTGCAACCACAGTCTTAAACTATTCACAAATTTAAATGAAATAAAACCAAGTTTTCTACAGTCATTGCAATAATCTATTCATAGAAACAAAAAATAAAATAAAACCACTTTTCTTTACAGCTACGGCTTCCATCTATTCACAATAAACTAAAAATAGATTAAAAACCATTTTCTATAGCTGCTGCTCCAATCTATTTGCAACAGGGGATGTAGGTTCTTTGCTGAAAATTCCAATAATTAGAACTGGCAAGGAAGCTTTAGGGTCATGTCAAAATTTTCTTTCCTTTGACGAAGCTATAAGGAATACAACAACAACTATAAACATTGTTAGCATGCCTGCAAGTAGTATGTAAGTTTTTGTTGAAGAGTTCCTATACTCTCCAAATAAGACTATACCCCAAAATGTGCCAACTAAGAGTAATGCCTACAATGACACAACATATAAATTAAAAAATATGAACTCTGCATCTCAAGTGAAATAATACTAGTCCTGAGTACATTGACTTCCTATTTTGAATCAAATTACAATTGATCTTGGAAATGCCAGGCTATATGGATTCTCATCATAAGCATATCTCTGCTCAAATCCTGCCTTTTTACCTTAAATTCTACGCTAGAATTTTGATATTACTGAGTTTTAATACAGATAGATCTACTATAAAGATGGAAATAGACAACTCACTCCAATATTTCAATAAAAACTACTATAGTATGATCACAACAAATCCAAATCTACATATATTATATATATTAGCAAAACAGATGGCAACAATAATTTGTTACTTCTTTTTTAAGAAATAATAACTTATGATCATGATAGAGAACATTTTAAAATAATACCTATATAGCATCGGTTGTTGCATACCCTGCAGCTGGCCACCCATACTAACTTATGATCTTCAAATATTTTGCAACGTTGTGGGAAGATCCCCATTAGTAGCATGACTAAAAGACTTTGATCTGCAACATCCTAATCTTCTCAAAAGTTTCAATTTTTTTAATATTAATTAATTTATGTTATATGTTAATGAAAAAAGATTTTATATGTTATTCATTCAAAATTACCTTCCAAATGAGAATAATCCTACTCAAATTTTGATAGTTTCTCTAAAAACTTTGTAGTCCAATCTTCTTAAATCTTAATTACAGCCATCAAATTTAGACCACTTGTGGGAGATACAAAATGCCAAACATTTAGCCATCAAATTTAGACCACTTGTGGGAGATACAAAATGCCAAACATTTAGGGTCGGTTTGAAACTCAATTTATTTAGTAGCAATTTCATGAAAATTTTAGAACCACTTTTCGTGGTGTTAGTCATTTTGTTTCAGGAATGGCTGCATGTGGATAAGTGGTAAACTACTATTAAATTGTACTACTATTAGTCGATATAATAAACAAGTATGTTTGAAGAATTAAATTGTTGAAGGTATACACTAATACAAAAATCTTATGGAACCCATGTCATAGCTTACATTTTTTAAAAGCTATCCACTCCTAAAATATTTAGAATCTCCATTTGAAATGAGACCACAACAGCATGTAGAGTGAGGCTTTATTTTAGATTTGACTCTCCCATTTCATAGAGTTGTTCATTGACTTTTTTTTGGAGAAGCAAGAATAGACTTCATGTTTATTTCTTCATGCTGAAACATCTAAGAACTTGATTGTTTACAAGAAAAAATTGTTTAAAGAATTTTAGAACTTAAAACAAAGACCCCGATTAGTGCAGGCTTATACCGAACAGATTACGAGGCTTCAAATTTGGATGGATACACAAGAGAGTGAAGGGTGGGCAGCAGCTTGACAGGGGAATGGACTAATGTGTTAACTTCAAGATTTGATGAAAATACCTACTACTGACGAGGCTTATAACTATGCCTTAAAGGCTAAGAAATAGATAGAGAGGTGTGAGAGGCTACCTATTCAGCCCATATGTTGATCTTGTTTGCATCACAAAGTGGATGTATTTATGTTTCTATACATCTTCCAAGAGAACTCACAGGAAATTAATATACATCTAGTGAATGTGTCGAATATAAATCCCTGTTTGTTATTTTCTTTGAGAATTCACTAACAGAGATGAGATGGATTGTGGCCATCAAATATAGCTAGAGACAAGCATATGACATAATCTATTTTGATGAAACAAACCACTTCATCTATGGCTTCTCAACTGAAGAATCTTAGAGACAAAACTAACTGGAGGACCCCCAAACACTTGTTTTATCAAACATTACAACCATCACAATCCAAGCAAATCCAAACATTATACACATTGCTTCCTGAAAAGTACTGGAAAAAGGCCCTCCACAATAGCTTTCCCAAGAAAGAGCACACATCCCTTTATTAAAAGGGAAGATCACCAAACAACTTCCAAGATTAATTTTTTATCTAGTCATGCAGTTAAGGAAAGTGACTAACATTTATTAACCAACGTCTCCTACCAGAGAAGACACGGGCCAAAGACCAAGCGATGACTACATAATTACAAATTGTTTTAAAGGGGACTTCTCATTGAAGGGATCCTTAACCAAAATTTTGTAGTAACTTGGAAGGGAAATTATAAGTAATACTACCATTAAAAATAGTTACATCATCCCCCACACATCTATATTTGGAGACTTAGATTCAACCCGTAAGGCTCTTGCTAACAGTCTTCATCATAATCATCACTAGGAGTAGTTACATTATGAGATTTAAATTTTATGGTTATCATACATGTCATAATTTGTTAAATTACTCATGGTATCAAAACACAAGGATTTGTTTTAATCCTTAGGTTACATGAAACATAGAAGTAAAGGATACACAAAACTGTGAATCTTTGTTCTCCAACCTTTATCAACAAGGATTCTACTTTTTATGTTTCTCACTTTAGCTCACATGAAACATAGAAGTAGAGGGTATTGTAATGAAGAAAGTTAAATTAATTTTAACCTCTTGATTACATTAAATGATATGATGAGAGAAGTAGACAAATTTATATATTACATAAAATAGAGGTGTAGAAATGATAAATTGGATACAAAAATGGAAATAGTAGAAAATAAAGACCTTGACACCAAGAGAAGTTGTTCATTGTCAAAGATAATATCACAATGTGTAGGCATACACCCAATGCATAGTAGTTCTAATTTACTATTATCCCTATTTAGCATTGTCCATAAAAGTTACAAATTTTGAAGTTTTCACCAAAATTTGAACCAACCTATACAATACAAATCAAGGAAAAAAATAAAACAATCCAAAATAGATCTGATGATAAAAATGAAGTCAAACTAGCTAGAACAAATGAAATAGTAAAATTGTAAAGAAAAAGAAGACAAAAACTAAAACCTTTGTGTGGTTGTAATATTCTAAATACCTTTAGCTAAAACAAGAAAAATGGTTGAAACTACTTGATGGCTTGTCAAGAATGGTCAAGCCCCTAGTTTAGTTTTGTGCAGTGTTCCATGGAGTTTCGGGGACGGGGACGGGGGGACGGCGGGCGACGCGTTTCCGAGATGGGAGACGAGGGGCCTAAGTTTGGGGACGACAGGGAGATGGTGGGGGGACGTGGTGGGGGGCGGCGTTGAAATACATATAGTACTTGAAAAATTAGTTATAAAAAGATGTATAACAATATAATTATATAACTGTAGAAGCCTAAGGAATAAGTAAAGTTAACACATAAAAAAAAAACTTAAAACTTAAAAGTTTAAAGTTTAAACACAATAACACATTGCAATGATATATCATTTCATTGAACTAGTGAACTACTGAACATTGAAAATCAAAATGAAAATATAGACATTGAAAAATGCAACAAAAACTAGATGTTTCATAATCATGAATCATAATTATAATCAAGTATCACTGTATCATCAATGTTCAATCTTCAAACTTAAAAAACAAAGTATAAAATAGTAAATACTAATAGTAAATGGCTCCAACCTAATGGCCCAATGCCTCTGGAAGTCTCCCAGATTTTCCTTGGAGTCTCCCAGAAGTTTCCCTTAAGTCTCCTAGAAGTTTCCTTGGAGTTTCCTTGGGTGGAGGGGACTTCTGGAAGTCTCCCAAAAGTTTCCCTAGAGTCTCCCAGAAGTTTCCCTAAAGTCTCCCATAAGGGGACTTCGGGGGGACAGTAGAGAAACGTGGAGACGACAGGGGGACGGCAGAGGGACATTTCCTAGGAGTCTCCTTGTCTCGGAAACGGGTGGTTTTTCCAGGGGGACACATCCCCGTGGAACACTGGTTTTGTGATCTCCATTAACTATCAAATAGAAAATAGAGATTAAAGAATGTGTGCTCTTAGCCTAAGTATATCTAGGATTGAGAATAATAAAACTATGAAAATTAAATCCTAGGTCTACAAGGATTGATAAAATAAAATGTACGATATTGAAAAATAGATGGTGGTAGTCACCAAGAAATTTACCAAAGAGAATAGAGAGAAATGATAAAGCCTCTAATTGCAATCATCACATTGGTGGAACTAAACTATCAACTCTCAGCTCCATTAAAGCAAGAATAAAAATTTACTTAACATTACCAAGGAGGTGATGAAGAAAATATTGACAACATGTGTAGATGTCAATGTAATGTAGGAATACTTTCCTTTACCAAGCCTCAACAATGCAGTGTGCATCCTATAGAGAAGAGAGCGGGAGAGTTCTTCTTGTTGTTAGTGGAGATGGAAATCCAAAAATTAAGATAGGTTTTCGAAAGAATTATTTACAAGTTGAGGGTTAGAGTTAGATGCTAAAAGCACTTTTTTGAGATAGGCAAGTGTTACAATAAGTGGGAATAGGTAGCTAAGCAAAAAGAAACATCCTTTATTGGAAAATTATGGGAAATTACTTCTCCTATACAAATTTATTCAAAAATTTTCAACTACTACTTATACTAGTATTAGTTGTTGCCTTGGCTATCCTCCCAACCTTTTGAGAAACCACATTTATAAGTCGTTCATGTTAAGCATTTATTTCAATGGCTGTGGTGGCTTCTTAGTTCTCTGCATTTTTTCCTCTTAATGTTGTTTCCTCTCTTTAGACAAAGAGATTGATTATTTTTTGTTTTCAAGGAGAACCCTCAGGCATTTAGTGCACTCAGAGAAGCTGGAGAGAAGAAAAATGAGCAAGATATGAACATTGAGAAACTAAATAACGAATTGAGTATAATGCAAAGTTATATGGCAGAGGTGGAATGGTACAAATCAAGTTGTATGGAGGACTCTGGCTACTATTATTCTTTCAAACAACATGAGAGAAAACGAGATCAAGAGGTAAATATTTTCTGAAAGAAGTTGGAAACATTCTTGGAGGAAATTGTTGAAACGGAGAAGAAGCATGTATTGCCCATTGACTTCAGATGCCAAAATAAATGGATCAATGCTGCCACCGCATATAGAAGACTTGTAGAGCCTCTGGACATTGCATACTACTATCATACACGGAAGGATACCAACAAGAAGAGCTATCTTTCAGATGAGGTGAGACCCCACCATCACAGAGTTCTGCAGAAATGGATGGAAGAAAAAGAACAAATTCGCAGTGGTAGAGAAAAGAAGGTTCGCACAAAGTTTGCATCCGTAACACTGGACTCCTGTTTTTGGGCTCATTTAGAAGATGCTTGTCTAGCGTTGTCAAGTCTCTCGCAAGATCAAATCAGGAGAGAAAGCCGAGAGTTTGACCAATATATTTGGAATATGATCAGAGACAAGAGTGTTTCCGCAGAGGTTTTCTTAAAGTAGAGTAGCTTCATGATTTGGTGGGAACAATACAGCAGCTTCACGTCAAACTCTCATTTGTTCGACTTCATGGAAAATCAGAGGTGCAAGTAGACAATCCAGGAAAACGGGGGTTTTTCAACATTCGGAAAGATCTTTCAAAATAATATTCTGTTGGAAGTAGTTAATTTATGTGCTTTCTTCCTTTAGCTTAACTTTGTTTTCTATTAGATGAGTGCATGTTACATCTAGAATAATGAGTGGGTGGTATTCATCACGTGTCTTGAGTTCTTGAAATATAGCTATGCATTAATGGCACTGTGCTTCAATTGAAGTTCACTCCTCTGTAGTTCAGAGGAGTTTCAGTCCAAAGGAGTGTTATGCCCAGTAGAGGCTTTTTTCCTGGAAGATGTAATCTTGCCTGAATACATTTATGCCTATGTTTGTCAAGGGAAAACATTGACTTCAAAAATAACAGATAAATGACAAACGATCTTTATAAAAATGTACATGGGTTCTGTACATAATTGAGTATTAAACGAGTATATCTGATTTTAAGAAATGTTACTATGGATTGCAAAATTACGGGGCAGGATCAAGTGATTATCTTGTCTCATTTATATCCTCAGGATAGAGAAGAATTTTGAAGACCTTCACTATATAGGAATCGTTAGATCATACATCGTGATCCCAAGGAATTAAGAGTATAATCCGATTGGTTTTGACTAATCTAACTAATTGTGAAAAGATTTTCGAACATTTTTCTAAAGAATCTGAAACTGGACTTAAAACGACACCAATTGGATGGTCCAAATAGAAATCACGCTTTCTTAAAATTAGGCTCTTCCCACTTTAAGTAGACATCCAAAAAATAGGACTATCAAATGACATGTCAACAAGAACTAGACGCATAAAATATTAACAAAAATAATTATTTTCAGTATCTTAAGAGCTTAACTGCCTTTAAACTCCTGCCTGTAATGAAACTTCTGAACATTTTGATTTAAAACTAGGAGGAACTTACTGGGTAGGGAACCAATAAAGGGGTGGTCCATTCTTGGTAGTATCCCAATCTTTATAAATGGAATAATGCATGAGCTGGTGCAGAGCATGCGGGTAATGAGGTGCCAAAAGCTCCTTTGAAACTCTCTGCCATAGCGAGGTTTGTGATCCCCCAATGTCTGCAATGGCTACTTGAAGTCGCCTGTAAAAAACCTAAGGTCTCTTATAAATCTATTGACTGCCAGACAGAGAAAAGAAGGGTAAAAGAACCATAGAATAGTAGGAACTAACTCAGAGAAGCCAGAGAAAAACATATTTAAAAAATTATTCGAAATTTGTGATGATAATGAATAGATTACATTAGGACAAAGGATCAAAATTCCACAAAATTTCCAAACCACTTCAGTGCAAATGTTGAAAAAAGGAGAAACATTACTAGAGTAAATACCTAGCTTAGTAAAGGTCAGCACACACAGCATCTCAGAAAGAAACAACCTTTGCAGCCATTCATTCATATACGATCATTGAATTCCTTAGTCTCCTGTGACCTTCCAGCAAGAATCTGCATGGATTTCAGTATAAATGGTTCAATTAATTAAGCAATTAAAACTGAGAACTTATTTTGGGTTCCATTTTGTATACCTTTAGAAGTGAACTCTAATTCCCACTCCCTGAAAGGTACAGAAATATTAGCAATGTTAGATTTATTTAAGAAGAGATAGATTTCAGTATAAATGGTTCAATCAATCAAGCAATTAGAACTGAGAACTTATTTTGGGTTCCATTTTCATATGGTATACCTTTAGAAGTGAACTCTAATTCCCACTTAAGGTACAAAAATATTAGCAATGTTAGATTTATTTAAGAAGAGGTGGAAGAGATTTATTTCTACAATCACTTCTTTTGGAGAAACTATGTTTAGTTTGTAGATCGGCAGCAGATGTGTTATGCAAATTTGGCAATGCAGAGAATATTATTTTTCTTCTTTCTTTAGAGATTTTATATAGGTTTAGTTTGCAGATCTCCAGAAGACATTTGAGTGTGTTGGCATGCATAAATTTGGAATTTTAGGTAGAGAACATTATATTTCTTACTTTTGCAGATCTTATTTATGTTTGTTTTGTAGATCTGCAGAAGACATGTATGTTGGGAGTTTTGGAAACTTAGACAATGTATGTTGTAAAAAATGCCTTTCGGAAATTTTGGCAGTGTATATTGTGTTGCTTTAATTCCATGTATTGTTACATGTTTTAGAGTTGTTTTGGATATTTTCATATTAATTTGCAGAACTGCAGAAGATGTGTGAGTGTGTTGGTGGCTTCAAAAATTTAGATAGCATTTATTGTAATAATAGCTACAATTCTATGTAATATTTTTTTTTTGAAGAGTTGGGAATAGTTAATTTGACCATTGATGACAAATTTTGGCAGGTCCAGTTGCATGTGGTATTTTATCTAAATTTCAACACTTTAGGATGTCTCCTAAATATTTGAACCTGGGTTATGCTTCAGAAGCTCCTTTGCTTTTACCGCTCAAGCTCATTACATTCAACTTACATGTATTTTTTTTTTATAAGAGTGACTAATTTAGACCCCAACTAGACATTTTATTTATATTATTAAGACTAGCAGTTAAATTATGGATTGGCAGAAACCTGAGCAAGTGCTTTTTCCTAACGTCGTAAATTTGAATTTGGGCAAAATTAGAGTGCATTTGAACATGCAGTCTGCTATTGCATGCTATAGCCTTTCAAGAACATCTTTCATGTGCAAGTGTCTATTTCTAATGTTTTAAATTTGAATTTGGCCAAAATTAGAGCGCATTTGAACATGCAATCTGTTATTGCATGTTATAGCCTTTCAAGAACATCTCTCATGTGCAATTAGACTCGATGTCTCACAATCATTTTGCCACTAGTGGTACTTTTGTTATCCTTACCAATGATTTTGTGTGTTATTTATGCATATGTGATCAATTTTTTTTTGTGTGTGTGGGGTTGGGGGAGGGATGTAACTTCTATACTTTTAGAGTCAAGGCATAGTGTGTTTTAGCTTTTAGGCTTTCAGTACTGTGTACTTTATTTAATCAACAAGAAGAAGGGGAATAAATTTAATTGATGTAGAGAGATCTGTAGCTAAGGCTTTTTAACTAGAATGTCCAAATAATCAATTTGAAGGAAAAATGAAAAAGTAACAATATAGTTGTGGATAATTTCGCTAAAGTTTAAAAGTTAAAACCAAAATAGTGTAAAGTAATTAAGGCATATAGAGCTTTATTTTTTAATTTTTGAGAGAAGAATCTAGCTGAGAAGTTTTTCTAGAAGTTGATATCATCAATTGTAATGGAAATAAAAAATCATCTAGATTAATTACCTAAAACCAAATTAATGTAAGTAATGAAGAAATAGATAAACTTTTTTTTATGCCTATATCATCCAGGTATAGTCTGTTAAAATTATGCAGTGGGTAAAAACTATCTATTCTTGATTCTAGAGAAGTCTTTAGCTAAGACTTATTTACAAGAAGGTGAAAATAATCAACTTGAAAGGGAAGTGAAAAGGACTACCAAAATAGTGTAGAGGAATGAATAAATATATAACTTTATTTTATGTTTTTTAGAGAAGAGTCCGACTAAGAATTTTAGTAGAAGTTGAAATTAATCAATTGTAAGGGAAATTAACTAAAATCAAAATCAAAATAGTATACAGGAGTGAAGGCAAAGATAACTTCCTTTTATTTTTAAAGTGCCAAAGAATGGTGATGTAGGACTACTTACCTTGCCCCGTATCGACTTCTTGATGGTGGGAAGATTACCATTAAAACTGATTTATGTACAGTGGGGTGACATGGGACTCTTCTCAGTGTGATTCTATCAGGATGTCAAAAATAGCTGGTCTGGAGAGTAGAAAGAGGGATTATTAAGACTGAAACAAACTAAGACAATCTAGACTCAAGGAGAATCTCAGAACTCCTTTCTTGCATGGATGTGGCAGCCTGTAGATTTGTAATTGTGTTTACCTGTGTAGCAGTCTATAGATTTCTAATTTTTTTATTGGTTCAATACAAAAAAACCTTGCAACAGATGAAGGAAAAATAAATTTATTGGATGAATAAGGGATAAAATAGGATAAAATAAAGAGGCAGCCTGTGCAGAAATTAAAGTGCTCTCATAGTGTTTACTACTTCATAGAAAATAATAATGCAGCTTAAAAAGACATTAATCTTCAAAAATCAAACATAACAATCTTGCTACATATCTAGGAGTAAACATAAAAAGATGCATCAGGTCTGCATTATACTGGCCAATCAAATAATCTATGGACATTGTAGACAGAACTACTTCAGCTGGTTCTATCAAATATGCAAGCCTATTGCTCTGTTTTTTAATAGCCTTCATGTCTCAAGTGCAGTGCATTCGCTATTATACTCATGCCAATTTTCTCATTAGCATTCCAGGTTCTAGTGTGCCTGCACATTATGTAGAGGATGCTGTAATCAGAGGGAGTGATTTCTGGTCACTGGGACTGAGGGCTTATTACTTTGCATTTCCTCTGTTGTTATGGGTATTTGGTCCCATACCCATGTTTAGTTGCTCCTTGGGAATGGTGTGCTTCTTAAATTTTCTTGATGCCAAGTATAATCCAATCCCACCGTTTGGGATCAAGGAGCAAAAAACTGTTACATGTAGAGCCTAAGCACGGAAACGAGAGAGGTCAGATGACCGAATCTAGTAACGGACGCCCAACACTCGCCAGTTTCATGATGAAACAAATGGAATCGCCAGAATTACAAGTGGAATAAACAAATTCATGGCTTCCTTGAAGGTTGTGTGTTACATTTACACTACTATATTTTTAGCCCAACCAACATAGAAGAATTATCACTTAGCAGTCTAAACAAAACAACAGGCAGAGAAAAAGAAATGACGCAGGTAGCTCCAGAAAGATGAATTTTAAAAATGTTTGTTGGAATGCTTGAGGTTTGAAATGCTGGCTCAAATAAATGTGGCTGCCCCTGTTGCGGATATGCACCAAATAGATATATTTAAGTGGCTTTAAAAACTTTAAATCAAGTGCAGTCAGCGACGCCAAGATAAACATGTATAGAAAATGTGGAAGCATAGACAAGGCATGTGAACTGTTAGATTTAATGCCTCAAAGAAATGTGGTCTCTTGGAATGCAATAATTGTAGGATATGCACAAAATGGATTTGTTGAAAGTGCTTAAGAAATTTTCAGGCAAAAGCAGTTGACAGGAGTAAAGCCGAAGCCCACAACATTTATGGGCAAGTATGCATCTAAAATGCGGAAGCATAGACAGGGTACAGGAATTGTTTGATAGAACGCCTCAAGAAAACATGGTCTCAAGGACTTCGATGGTTGCTAGATATGCATCGAAATGGGTTTATTGGAAAGGCTTTATAAACATTCAAATTTGTTGAATAATAGATCGTATATTAGAATAGGGTAAACACTAAGAGCCAAAGTTCTTGATAAATAAGGCTTGATACTTCATAATATATGAAGAATAACTGAATAGAAATTAGAGGAACCCTGTTGCATGTCCTATTGTCCTCGGGCTAATAACAAACTTAAAAAAAAATTAAAGGAAATAGAAAACAGAGGAGGCGACATAAGACAAACCCCTTTTTTCTCTTTTGTCTTCTCTATGGTCCCGGCACTGTTTCTGCTTTGCCACCTGATAAATGCTGCCCCCACCTCCTGAAAAGTGCTGCCTTCTGCCCTGGTGACACTGCCCCCAAGCTTGGTAAACACTGCGTTCACTGTCGAGTTCTGCCCACAACGCAGCCTCCAACAAAAAGGAAAATGCATTTTAGGAGGGAAAAGAAAAATGACGCCAGAAAGAAAAATATGGGAGGGAAAATAAAAACATTTAGTTTTTGAAAAAGTTTTTTTTTATTGTCTTAACTTAAGACAATTAGAAAATTAAAAATATATTGTCTTAGATTAATGTCTTAAAATCCCCCTTAATGTAGTAGTGTCTATTGGAGAGTTCGTAAATGTTTTTGTAAGTCGTTGCATTTTTCCACCAATTGTCAAGCACAAAGAATTGAAAGTCATAGTTTGAACTCAAGCTCGTCAACAGATTGTTGTACAAAGAATAATAAGTGCAACCATAGTCATGTTGTCGCTACCTAGCAAGGAAGTCGTCCAGAGGTAAAATTGTGCCCAATGAAAAGAAGTCAATCTATTGCAGCAAATGATTGCAAATGGGTCAAATGAAATGAAGAAATCGGCTAGGCCAAGAGAAGTTGGTTGTTGAAGATGGGAAGACACAAAAATATTGTTGAAAGAGATCGTTGTAGAGGAAAAGGAGATAGTAGCCAAGAGGAGCCAAGTGAAAGCAAGAGATCACATAAAGGCAATGTAGCCCAAAGGTGGTTGCAAATCAATGGTCAAAAGAAATCCTCTAAAGTTAAGGTGACTCTTAGTATTTTGTTTTGAAAATTGTTGTATGTTATAATTAGGAAGTTGCAAAGAGAGTTTCTCTATAAAGAAGTTTATTTTTACTTTTGAAATGGAAGAGAGATTGAAGTTTCCAATCCAAATAAAAGAAGAGGCCTTTAGTTTTGATTGTTTAAGAAAAAAAGGGATCCTAGAAGAAGTTTCTGAGGAAAGGAATCAAACAAGTTTGGAGATTTGATTGTAGCTAGAAGTTGTGTGAGAATGTAAGAGCCACATGAAGCTGTCAAATAAGAGAAATTGTACATAAGAAGATAGATCGTGGTCTTTAGGGAGGCTGTTGTATAGATGAAAGAATAGTTCAGTCAAGAAAGGAGACTGACTACAATGAAAAAGAAAGAGTTGTTAAAGGTTATAAGATCGAAGGAGGATAAAATTTTGTATTTGTGTGAATAAGGCTAATAGATCCAATTGAAGCTAGGATCCCCAAGCACCAAGAGTGTAGCTCGAAGGGAGGTGTTGGAATAAAACACGTGTTTCACACCTAAACCTACAATGGACTAGTAACAAGAAACCCAGAGCTTGTGGTTAGAGTATCCCAACAAAAAATTAGGATTTCCTAGGTTTGATCCATAAGATTTGAAGATTGCAGATGTCGAAGCATCAATGGAAGAGATTGAAAAAGTAATTGGAATTTGTAGTTGAGATTAAGGGGGAGTGTTGGAAGTGTAATCCCAACTACTTCATTAATATCTCCAGCTAGACCTATCCTCTTTGAATCAGCTTTGGATCTCACTCAATATCAGTATTAAATACAAACAGTGTAACGAGAACTTAACAAGGATTCAAATAGATTGCATATTAATTGCTCCAACCTATTCACTGTCTCACAAACAGTTTCACACATTTTCTCGGTACTACAAAATATTTTATTTTATGTAAATTGTTCTATGCTCTATAGGTGTTTGATTATCTATATATTGTATGAGTCTGATTTTGTATGTACTCTCTCAAGGGTCCACCTCTGCAGAGTTGTAAGGAATTAGAAATGGTGTTTGTCAATGAGCAGTTAGATGAATGTAATAGTCATAATGTTTTCTATCAAGGAGTAGTATCTCGGAGAATCTCAAGAAGTTCTGTAATGATGTATGAGCATCAACTCATAGAAGTTTTATTTAATGTTTTGATTTGATCAATATAAAATGTCATGTTTGTTTGTGTTCCATTTTTTTTGTCCTCTCTACTTTCTCCTACCATTACATTCCAACAAATGGTATCAAAGCAGGTTGATGATGTCTGTTGGGAGTAAGATATTTTATAAAAGATCAAGTGATCGTTGCTAAAGTAAAGTCACTTCTAAGGAGATCTCATGAATGAGAGACAAAGACATCTAAGGAAGATTACGGTAGAGTTAAAGTTGTTTGTAGTTTAGTCAAGGAGATCTTAGTCTAGTTGAGATTAAAGAAATTGTAGAAGTTCGAGAATCTCTAGAGAGCTTAGTCATAGATAAAGATAAAGAGATCGAAGCAATCAAGAAGTTCATGGCTAGTTTGAAACTATTGTAGTAGTTGGAAGATCTAATCAACTAGTTACATAAGTCAATGGAGATGTCCATGTTGAAAAAGTGGAAATTGCTAGCTAGAGGATGATCCGCCCAATGAAAGAGATCTCATTGTAATGGGTAAAGCCCAAGTGAGATCACTAGAAGATATCATATAGTTGTTGGTTGTATCTTCACTGAAGCATTGGCCAAGTAGAAATTGTGGTCAGTGTATTGGAGAGTTCGTAGATGTTTTTGTAAGCCACTACATTTTTCCAACAATTGCTAAGCACAAAGAAATGAAATTCATAGTTTGAGCTCAATCTCATCAATAGGCCATTGTGCAAAGAATAATAGGTGTGACCATAGTCATGTTGTCGTTGCCTAGCAAGGAAGTTGTCTAGAGGTAAAATCATTGCCCAGTGAAAAGAAGTCTAGCTATTGCAACAAACGATTACAAATGGGTTTGAAATGAAAAAATTGACCAGGCCAAGAGGAGTTAGCTGTTGAAGATGGGAAGATGCAAAAATATTGTTGAAAGAGATCACTACAAAGGAAAAGGAGATAGTGGCCAAGAGGATCCTAGTGAAAGAAAGAGATCTAATAAAGGCGATGTAGCCCAAAGTTGGTTGCAAATCAATGGTCAAAAGAAATCCTTAGAAGTTAAGGTGAATCACAATATTTTGTTTTGAAAATTGTTGTATATTATAAGGAAGTTGTAAATAGAAGTTCTCGATAAAGAAGTTTTTTTATCTTTTGAAATGGAAGAGAGATTGAAGTTTCCAATCCAAAAAAGAGAAGGGGCCTTCATTTTTTATTGTTGAAGCAAAAAAAAGGATCCTAGAAGAAGTTGTTGAGGAAAGGAATCAAACAAGTTTGGAGATTTGATTGCAGCTAGAGGTTGTGTGAGAATGTAAGAGGCACACGAAGCTGTCAGATAAGAGAAATTGTAAGAAGATAGATTGTGGTCTTTAGGGAGGTTTTTGTATGGATGAAAGAATACTTCATTCAAGAAAGGAGATTGACTACAATGAAAAAGAAAGAGTTGTTAGAGGTTAGAAGATCAAAGAAGGATAACATTTTGTATTTGTGTGAATAAGGCCAACAGGGCCAATTGAAGCTAGGATCCCTAAGCACCAGGAGTGTAGCTCAAAGCGAGGTGTTTGAATAAAACACATGTTTGACACTTGAACCTACAATAGATTGGTAACAAAAAAGTCAGAGCTTGTGGTTAGAGAATCCCAACAAAAAATTGGGATTTCCTAGGTTTGATCCATAAGATTTGAAGATTGCAAATGTTAAAGCATCAATGGAAGAGATCGAAAAAGTAATTGGAATTCGTAGTTGAGATTAAGGGGGAGTGTTGGAAGTCTAATCCCAACTACTTCATTAATATCTCCAGCTTTGGATCTCACTCAATCTCAATATTAAATACAAATAGTGTAATGGGATCTTGGCAAGAATTCAAATAGATTGCATATTAATTGCTCCAACCTGTTCATTGTCTCATCACCAGTTTTCACACATTTTCCCAGTGCTACGAAATATGCTATTTAATGTATTGTTCTCTGCTCTGTTGGATCTCACTCAATCTCAATATTGAATACAATGTAATGGGATCTTGGCAAGGATTAAAATAGATTGCATATTAATTGCTTTAACTTGTTCGTTGTCTCATCAACAGTTTTCACACATTTTCTCAGTGCTACAAAATATGTTATTTTATGTATTGTTCTCTGCTCCATAGGTTTTTGATTGTCTATTTATTGTATGAGTATAATTTTGTATGTACTCTCTCAATGGTCTAGCTCCACAAAGTTGTAAGGAATAGAAATGGTGTTTGCCAATGAGCAATTAGATGAATGTAATAGTTGTAATGTTGTCTATCAAGGAGCTTAGCAACTCGAAGAATCTCAAGAAGTTTTGTAATGATGTATGAGTAGCAGCTCAAAGAATTTTATGTATTGTTTTGATTTGATCAATATAAAATGTCATGTATATTTGTGTTCCATTTCTATTTGTTGTCTCTAGTTTCTCCTACCATTGCATTGCAACAAATGGTATCAGAGCAGATCGATGATGTCTATTGGGAGTAAAATATTTTTTAAAAGATCAAGTGATAGTGAGGAGATGTAATGAATAAATAAATGATGATTTTCAGTTTGATAGTGAGGAATATGACCATGTTGATTGTTGTAGCAGTATGGGAAAAGAAGAAGATATGTGTGTGAGAGATTCATTGGATGAATCAGTTTAGGTATTTGATTGTGTAGAGCATGCATATGTTGGTGATGTAAGTGGTGAACAAGGAATTCATTTCTTGTTTGATCTTTTATCTTCTTCTATCGATTTTTCTAGTTTTGAAGTTATCACTAAATGTTTGCATGAGGATAGCATAGATGTAGCTACACATGAAAGTGAAAGTGTAAAGAAAAATGTTGGTACAACTAATCACATTTTTTATGATGAGTTTACACTTGAAGAATGTGATTGTGTCAATCACATGGATGCATATGAGAACCTTTTTTTATTACTATGTAACTTATAATCTTCCTCATGAGCAGTGTAATTCAAGTGAGTCATGGGAGGGCAGTGTTGTTGAACTAAGCATGATAGATATGTGTCACAGGTCTGATTTTTATAGTGCATATGTTTCAACAGATTGCCAAGAGATTGAAATAGAGAGATAATATGAAGAAAATGGCTCTTCACACAAAATGTATTGTGACATGAATGGAGGTGTTGATGAGGTTTGCATAAGCATAAATGACCCCAAGGTATGCTAGTCATCCATGGACCCTATTTTAAGTGAAGTTGAGTATGGTGCATCCCTTTGTGATGAAGATGTAGTTTCTCACAATGTGGATTCTAATGTCCCTAAACTTGAGCACTTCACTTGGACTTAGCATAAATCTTGCAGTGATGATGAGCAGCAACAATTTGCTAGGTTGGCATTTTTTTTTGGCTACTCATGTTTCTCATGTGCTTGAGCTTTAAAGTTTACAATTTGGCTTGTTTAAGGATGAGTTTCCCTCTCCAAGTCAACATGATGAAGAAGCATATTTTTGTTTTCCCTATGAGTTGGAGGCATATTGTTTGGCCTTGTTTCAGTGAGAAGGTCAATAGATATGAAGGCACCATGGTTTCATACGATGTTGATCAAATTTTTCAAGTTTTGCCACCACCTACTACAAAAATGAATAATTTGGTGCATGACAATGTGGTGGCCTATGTTATGTGGTTTCCATGAAACAACAGGATCAAACATGGAGCAAGTCTTCACTTGTTCAATGGTAATCACATATTTATGCTTGCAAGAAGAGGGCTACACTTGTTGCAGTGATGTGGTAGAAATAAATATGAGTTGAGGGAAATCAATTCCTTCAACATGCTAGTGTTTGACAAAGGCAAGCATTGGTTCCTCTTTCCATTGGGTGGCCTAGGTTCATCAAATGAGGTTTAAGAATTGAGCATTGAGTGATATGGCAAAGCCATCCAATGGATTTGGCACATGGTCAACACCCCAGAGATCTGGAATCTCATCATGCTCACAAGGGGCATACATTCCCGAACATGAGCCACTTATGGCACCTTCAAATTTTGAAAATTTGAAGTGCCTATTCCCTTTCAGTTTAGTGATAGAGGTTAGGTTTGCTTCATATCAAATCTACCCTAGAGCCCATCTTCGACAATTAAAATTTTGCAACTCATATTGGTAGTAAGCCTGCTCAATTTTGTGCTTCCAAGATGAGTTATGATATGCCATTTAATTTGTTTATGACTATGACTAGACTAGATTTGGTGTTCTAAAAAGTTACAAAGTTCAAGAACCTAAGGGAAACCCATTCCCTATTTTGGTCTCAAATGTCTATGGTTTCAGTTTTGTCAAGGTGCAAGGTCAAATGATGCATTATTTTAATGTCTTTCAAGTGCAGCGAACACCTTTGGTAGACCTTCTTACAAAGTAGGTACCAAAGTTTGGATTGCTTGGAAATATCTAAAGAAAAACCCATGTTTTATTTAATTTATTAGGCCCACTCACAAACAATCATAGCTCTAGGATCTCTTGTTTTTGTGTAGTGGATTTTCACTATTTTGCCAACAAGAGAAATTAAAATTTGCATTTTTCCCTAATGTTTTAATATGCAAATATTTTCAATGTTTTAAATAATTTAAGGACTTAAATATTTTATAAGGAAATTTATTAAAACTTTAGAAAATGTATTCTTTTTCTCTTATGAGTGTTTTCCCAACATCCCACTAGAGGATGCTTGTGGGGGTGCAAGGAAGCAAGGCAGTGGGTGTGTAGATATTTTGAGGGAGTTTTGGGGGTGTACTAAGCTGGGAAAACATTGTTTCAAGTTGCAAAAATTTGTTTGGATCTTTTCTAACGCCCCGACAACAATTTTTAGCATAAATTCATCAAATTTTTTTGTTGCTGACAACATGAAAATGACCTGCAACTTCTTGGGTGCCATTTTGGGAAGTCTTTTCATTGTTTTGAACCTGCAAAACCTTTGTTGGGTTCGACAATCAGTTTATGCCATATGGAGGGGCATTTGAAATGGGTTTTCACTATGAAAGGAGTAGAAAATGAAATATTTGCATGTTTATTGGATTTGGGAAGATTTTTGTATGTATTTGTAGGCTGAAAAATGTTTTTACAACCTCTAGAAAGATGTTTGGAGAATTTATCATGCCTAGGAAGCAATTTTGGCAACATTTTATGCATTTTTTGTTACCTGAGGTAAAAAAAAAAAAGCCCAGTATTCATCAAAAACAACCTACACATAGTTCTTTTGCAATGGTTATAATAAAAGTGCCTTCTCCTTGTTGCAAAATATATGGAAGATATTTTTTCAAATACTTGATTTGGTCAATGTTGTGAATAGTTTCAACATTGACCAACTCTTTCTTTGTGCCATCATGATGAAATGATCCAACTATTTCTCTCATGAGTTAAAAATAATTAAGCACCATTTTATTTGATTAAAATGTTTAATAAATTCTCTTCTGGATTAGTTACAAAGAAGTAGAGATATTGTAAAATCGTTGCAAGCCAAAGTATACAGGAAGGTGGATACCAACCAACTATTTGACAATGTAAAATGAAGCTTCCTGAATGTTAAAATGTATGATTAAAATCTTGTTTCAAATGATAGTGAGGAGGATATTTGCATATTGGTAAAAATGATTTCACTTGTAGAGTAAAATGACAATTGTGTAGGTGGGTTTTTACCTAGAAGTGAAATTTTTCACTTACCAAGTAAAAATGCAGTTGTAAGTTTTTACATATAGATAAAAAAGTTGCACTGAGGTGATCCCACAATAGTGGTTTACAATTTTTGGCCAAACTTGACACTGAAATAATTTTTTTTAACTAAATCTTCACTTTTGGGCACCTATAGCAGCTAAACCATAAGGAATTTGAAGATGATACAAACTAGAGTTTCATGAAATTTTGTCTATAGATTCTAAATATATTTTTTTTGAAATTTTTGGAATCAAATTGCACTTCTTTTTCCATCTCCTTCAAAAACTAGTTCTTTTTAGAAAACAACATTTTTAAAAGTGACGCTCACCGTATAACGTATAACTTTTTTTCCATGAAGGATAAAATTCTAATTCTTTTGAATTTAGATTTGTAACTCTTATATCTAGTGCTTCCACTTGGTTAGATAGTTTTTTATAGAATATTTTTTCTTTAATCAAGTTTTGAATTCAAACCAATTATAATTCAGACATAGCGCGACCGTATAACGCGTAACTTTTCTTGTGTGTATCGAAATTCAAATTTTTTTTCTTTGTTGGATCAAGGACTTAAATATCTGGTGCACTAATATTTTTAATTTTTTTTTTAATAATATGCTATTTTGTCACATGTGCAGAACAAAGAGTTTGATTTTCAATGAAAAACCTACATTCACGAGAAATAAAAAATAAATATAATAATTAAATTAAATTTATTTAAAATTATACTTTTTGGGAAGCTTATAATAAGGACTACATACTTGCAAAAAAATAAATTTTAAATGAATTCATTTGATCCACCAAAGGGTAAATCAAAAGTGGTTTTTTATCAGCATTTTGATAGGTGTAAAGGAGACTCTGTTATCAGTATAGTTTAAAACTAGTGGGGTTCTATCCAAGGGGGTTTTATTTAAGGTAGTTTGATCAAACCATCTTCAATTGGAATTCTTTAAATGGAACCTTTTAAGGCTTAAACCATTATATTTTCAAAAAATATGTGATTTAAGCAAAAATCAGTTCCTCCCAAAAATTGTAAACCAGCTTTGTGGGATCACCCACTGGAATGAAAGCAAGCAAAATGAAAAAGAAAATTTTAGTTGCAAATGGGAGGAAAAATGAGAATTAGGGTAAAGTGGCATATTCCAAATGCCAAATCAAGGGGATCACAATATGACATATGTCAAGCATAGATTAGATTTGAGTTTCTTCATTCTCTTTATAATGTAAATTTCTCTTCTTCAAATTTGTAAAGGTTTTTGGTGGCTCTTAGCTTTTGAGTTTTGGCCATGGAAGGGGCTATGTATAAAAAATTGTTGAATGCTAATGGTGAAGGTCTTTGTTTATCAGGAATTACTTGGTAGTGCCTCTATATTTTGAAACTGTGGCATATATGAATATAATCTATTATGCAATTTTCTCTAATTGTGAGTGATAATATGCTTTAAACTGTGTAATCAAGGATTATATCAGTTTTTCAAGCACATTTGGTGTTCTAAAATAGTTTACTAGTTTGGTTTTTTTACACTAAAAGAGGGGTAAAAATTTATTAAAAGAAGAAGTACAACACAAGGCTTTAGACTGCGATATCAAACTCAATTAAGTTGTCTAGCTCACGAGACAAATACAAGGGTAATCGACCCTTATCCATAATGTTCCAATTTTGCGTATTCATGATCAAAGGCCCACTTGGCCAAACAATCTACAACAACGTTCCATTCTCTAGGAATATGATTGAAAGTAACTGACTCCAAAGAAGCACAAATAGTAAGAATCTTCTTAACAACTGAAGCTAAATGCCAACTAACATCCTCTAAATCATGCCTATTCAACAGATTCACCACCACTTGGGATTCAGACTCACATATGATCCTTTTCCACCCAAGCTGACAGTGATGCATCATAGCATATAAAATGGAAAGAGCTTCCATTAAGTTGTTAGTATGACAACCTTTGTAAAAAAAAAAAAGATAAATTGAACAGTCCCAGAACTATCCTAACCAACTCCAGCAATGCCAGCATGACCAGGGTTTACCCGAGAAGACCCATCCATGTTGATTTTCAACACTCCCTAAGGAGGAGGAGACCAACTTCCCTCCCTATTTATCTTCTAACGAGGATTTCTACCACAAATTCTTATGAAATATCCTTGCTGAGGAGAAAGATGAAGATTATTGCACCAAACAACATCACAAGGATCCACTGCTTCTGTCAAATCACATTTTTCCGCAACAATTTCTCCTAAAGAATGAAGAATTTTCCACCATAAATGATGGGCCACCATCATCACATCATGAAATATCTTGTGATTCCTTTCTATCCATATGTGTCAAATAATAAAGGATAGGCCAAGAGCCCAAGCAACTTGAAGAAAAGAAGAATAAATAGGGGCCTTTCCCCATTAGTTAAAAAACTTAGCCAAAGATGAGACATGCCAACAAGACATGTTCCACACACCCCACTGTTGAAAAATGAGGTGTTTTCTTAACTTAATACTCTGTAAAACTTTAATATTGTTGATCTAAGTAAGCTCTTTCTTTTTTACATATATTCTTTGTGGGTGATTATCTTGATTAATTCATTTTACTGTTGTAGAATGAAGAGAGAAGTTGATAGAAGAACTAGACGGGATATTAGAAGGATCACACAAGATATAACGTAGAGAAACCCTTTAGGGAAAAAACTCCACCAATAATTATTCTATTATTCAATCTCTGAATTACAATAGCTCCAATTCTTGCTTGAGAATGCTTCTTCTGTCTTTACCAATATTCTTCACACCTGCAATAACAATTATGAAAACTCTCTTCAACTTGAATGAGATATAGAGACAATATGCAACCTTGTAATCTCCAAATGGTGATAATTGCAATGCACAAGATTAAGCCCTTGAAAAGGTACGCCATATTCCTTCAAGTTCAGTTATTCTGTGAAGACTAAAGCTTACAAGATGCACTTCATGCATTTGGGCATCCCAAACTTAAGCTACAACTTCTCCTTCACTTCCGTGATAATTACAAAGCTCTTCCTCAAATTTGGCACCCTTAAGTAATCCTACTTAACTAAGCCTTCAGAAATATCTTATCATGCATGAGAGGCAAATCCAAGAAAGCATCTTGGGTGCCCAAGTTTGCTCCAAGTGATTTCTAGTTAATTGAAAAATTTACTCAACACCATTCCCAAAGAATGATCATCCCATGTTAACTGGAGGTAGTCCCTATTATCTGTCATACAACTCAATGTTATTAGCCATGCATTCCAAGTTAACTGAAGTTAACTAACATACAACTGAAACTAATTGAAGATAACTGAACCATAACTAAACTAAACTAAATTGATTTTGAACTGAATTGAACTGATTTGAACTAAACTAAACTGAACTTCAAGCATGCAAACATCAAATGCATTCAAAAGTTTTAATTGTTACTCTGTATAGTTAACTGAACACAAGGTGAGTGTCACCTTACCATGTGGGTGTCCCATGTGTCCCTATTATTTAGGAACTCACTATGGATGCCCTCACATGTGTCTTACATTTAGAATTAATTACAAATGTCAATAATCATGATTATTTCATCAAATATTAATCTCATCCTAATCTTAGTTTTGTTGAACACATTCCAAGAATCTAGGAGATACATGAAATAATTAATGTTTAGGATTTGCAATTGAATGGAGACCTATTTCCAATATTATCCCACTTGACATTATACATTGCAATTATTCTAAACAAGGAACAATAAATTTAAATCAAGTATAGGACTCAAGGCCAATGGCCTTCCTGCACCATGAGAACTTATCTATAGGAATTGGCTTCATAAGATAATTTGCAGCATTAATTAAAGTGTCAACTTTTTCAATTAATACTTTCCCTTGTGATCCCATAATAGTGGTTTACAATTTTTGGCCAAACTGGACACTGAAATTATTATTTTTAACTAAATCTTCACATTCGGGCACCTATAGCGGCTAAACTGTGAGGAATTTGAAGATGGTGTAAACTAGAGTCTCATCAAATTTTGTCTGTAGATTCTAAAAATATTTTTTTCAAAAGTTTTGGGAATCAAATTGCACTTCTTTTTCCATCTCCCACGAAAATAGATTTTTTTCAGAAAACAACATTTTTAAAAAGTGATGCACACCGTATAACGTATAACTTTTTTTCCATGAAGGATAAAATTCTAATTCTTTCAAATTTAGATTTGTAACTCTGATATCTAGTGCTTCCACTTGGTTAGATAGTTTTTTATTGAATACTTTTTCCTTAATCAAGTTTCAAAGTCAAACAAATTACAATTCAGACACAACGCGACTATATAGCAGCGTAACTTTTTGTATATGTCAAAATTTTATTTTATTTTTTGTTGGATCAAGGACTTCAATAACTAGTGCACTCAAATTTTTCAAATTTTTTTTGATAATCTTCTATTTTTCCACATGTGAAGAACAAAGAAATTCATTTTCGATGAAAAACTATGTTTAATAAAACTTAAAAAACAAATACATAACAAAACCAAAACATATTAAAATTATATTCATTGGATAGATTTTTCTGAGGAATACCATAATCATTTGAAATAAATTTTAAATTAATTCATTTGATCCCCAAAATCTAAATCAAAAGTGATTTTTTATCAGCATTTTGATAGGTGTAAAGGAGACGCATTTATAGGTATGGTTTAAAACTAGTGAGGTTCTATCTAAGGGGGTTTGATCTAAGGTGATTTGATCAAACCCTCTTCAATTGGAATCCTTAAATTAGAACTTTTTAAGGATTAAATCATTATATTTTCTAAAAATATGTGATTTCAGCTAAAATTCGTTCCTCTTAGGAATTGTAAACCACTATTATGACAACACCCATCTCAACCATTTCTCACACAAAGTGATACTGAACATCTACATGTTTAGTACAAGCATGATACATAGGATTTTTGGCTAAACAAATAGCACTTTGACTATCACATTCAAGCCTAACTTGCTTGCAATTAAAACCAATACCTGACCCAAGCCTTTGTAACCAAAATGCCTCTTTAGAGGCATGTGTGGCAGCCATGTACTCTATTTCTGTGGTGGAAAAAGAAATCGTGGGCTGCCTCTTACTCATCCAACTAACCGCAACTCCAAACAAAGTATACACATAACCACTTGTTGACCTCCAACTATCCAGATCTCCTGCCCAATCTGAATCAACAAACCCCTATATGTCCAATGATCTATTCATAATATCAATATTATTAGAACCATGATAAACTAAACAATAATCTGAAGTCCCTCATAAATATCTAAATACCCTCTTAACATAAGTCCAATGTTCTTTACTAGGGTTAGACATAAACCTACTAAGAACTCCCAATGCTTGTGCTATATCTGGTCTCGTACAAACCATTTCATAAATTAAACTACCAATTGCACTAGCATATGAAATTTTAGACATTTCCTCAAAATCAAAATCATATTTAGGACTCATATCTAAAATTGACTTCATGCCAATTGGTAAAGGAATATTAACCGGTTTACTATCCTGCATGTTAAATCTTTTCAAAATAGTATCAACATAATTACTCTGACTTAAGCAAAGCTTTATGTTACCTCTATCTCTATTGATCTCCATATTGAGGATATATTTTGCAGCCTCTAGATCTTTCATTTCAAATGTGTTTGAGAGTTGTGATTTCAATTCTCTGATCATTACCTTGTTGTTACCAATAAACAACATGTCATCAGCATACAAGATAATAATTAAAAGTTGATCATCAATAATTTTTATATAAACACAATGACCTTCCTCACTCCTAACATAACCAATTTTTAATGCGAAAGCATCAAAATTCTAGTACCACATTCTAGGTGACTGTTTCAATCCATATAAAGATCTCTTTAACCTGCAAACCAATTCTTCTTTTCCTTTTACAACAAAACCTTCAGGTTGCTTCATATAAATCTCTTCATCAAGATTCCCATGCAAAAAAGTAGTTTTCACATCCATTTGTTCAATTTCAAAATCATAAGCAGCAGCAATAGATAAGAAGAATCTAATAGAAGTTAATTTAGCAACAAGAGAGAAGATTTCATTAAAGTCAACTCCCTCTCTCTAGAAGTAGCCCTGGGCTACTAATCTAGCCTTGTACCTTTCAAGATTACCATCTGCACCAATCTTATTTTTAAAGATCCATTTACAACCAAGGGACTTTCTATCTTTGGGAAAACTCTCAAGATCCCATGTGTCACAAGTATCCAAAGATTCCATTTCCTCATGCATAGCTTGTGACCAAAGCTTGTTCTCGTCTAAGGACAAAGCTTCCCTATAAGAACGGGTTTCATCATTAGTATTCATTAAAGCAAAAATACAACATAAATTAGGTGGCTATACCTATCAATGGGATTCTATTGTCTTGTGGATCTCCTTAAAGGAGTTTCTTTTGGTTCCTCAATATGCTCATCTTGAGCCTCTATTTCAGAAGAACTCTCTGAACTCTCTTCTTGTGATTCATCCAATTGTTCTTCAACATGTACATCTTGTTGCTTCTTAGTATTTATCTCAAAATGCATTGTTCGAGAAGTATCATTTTCCTTTGGTTATTCTTCTCTCGAATAAGCTCTGAATTCCCTGAAAATAACATCTCTAGATAAAGAAACTTTTCTTGTCAGTGGATTCCAAAGCTTGTATCCTTTTACATTTTCACCATAACCTATCAATATGCATTTTTGTGCTCTAGGATCCAATTTAGTTCGATTTTCTTGAGGCACGTGAACAAAAGCCTCACAACCAAAGATCCTTAAATGTGCAACACTAGGTTTCTTACCTAACCACATCTCATAAGGAGTTTTATCTTCAATAGATGAACTAGGGGATGTATTGATTAAATAATAAGAAGTACATACCGCTTCAGCTCATAAGGACCGTTCAAGCTTAGTACTACTTAACATACTCCTACCTCTTTCCATTAAGGTTTGGTTCATCCTTTCTGCTACTCCATTTTGTTGAGGTGTATATGGAGTAGTTTTCTTTCTCACTATTCCTGCATGCTTACAATACTCATCAAATTCCTTAGAACATTACTCACCACCATTATCTGATCTCAACACTTTTATCTTATGATTTGATTGTTTCTCAACCAAAGTCTTAAATTCCTTAAACTTATTAAACACATCATATTTGTTATGCATAAAATATATCCAAATGTATCTTGAGACCTCATCAATAAATGTAACATAGTATCTAGATTTTCCAATAGAGTCAATATCCACAGGACCCATTACATCTGAGTGAATAATCTTGTAATGTCCCCATTATTTCGCGAGCATCAAAGTCATTGGATTAGCCTAGTATGTCGATCCTCGTAGGCTAGTGGTTCTAGATAGAGGGTCACTTGAACAGGCAATTGGTCGGTTAAAGGCAGTATTGGTATTCGGAGTGTGGTGACGTGGTGGAATTGCGCGTTTGGCGTGCTAGGGAAGATTAAAATATTGTTTTTCATCACTGTTTCACCTTCTAAGGCTTTGGGGACCATGTGCCTATTAATTCAAGGGGTTAACTTCTATTTTTCAGTTACTATTCATCACTTAAGTGAAAAAGTTATAACTTTAATGAATAGTGTTTTTTTTAAGTGAATAGTGTTTTCAATGACAAATTATAAGACAAGGAGAGAGAGTTCGAACTTCTTCATGCTTGATATTATTTTGTTGAATGAAACTTGAAGTGTGGAGTTTGGGAGAGAAGGAAACTAGGGTTTCCCAATTTTTGCAGTGGGTAAGCCTGGATTGGGCTTGTAGTTAGGAATTTGGCATCTTGAAGGTGTGAAAGACCACCCTAAAGTGCTGGTTATTTTCTGTTGCTGCATTTTGGAGCTTGGAATTGTTGATAACAAGTTGTTGGAGGCATCTTTCGGAAGGATATTTGCTGCTAGAGTCTCCATTTGCCATCCAAAGGGAGTTGTTTACATTTTATGAAGTTTTTGAGAGCTGATTTAATCACCTACAGCCAGCCGCCATTACATGAGGGTTTGTGACAGCCAAAGCAAGTGAAACGCCTTCAATTTGCACCTGCTTTCTCTTCTAAAGTGGGCGCCCTCATCATTAGAAGCTTTTCCAACAAGATTTCGGAAGGAGAAACGTGTATGTAATTTTGTATGAGCAATCTATTAGGCGCAGGTACTGTAGCACGTCACTATTCATAGTGATGTTTGGCTGTAAGTTAAATTAACTTATAAGATGTATTGTCTTTTGAATTTGGTGCAAGTCTTCTACTACATGTAAGCTCCTATATCATGAAGAATGCATCTTGACTATCATTTTAAATCTTGTTCGAGTATCTCTTTGAAATGAATCTAAGTCGTCCACTTATGTACTCCCTCTTATGCAATGAAGAAAGTCTCTTAACTATGAAATTGAGTCATTGCTTGGGTATCATTGAAGTTTAGTTTATTTTGAATTCACATTGTATGTTTATGCTTGTTGTTACCATTTTAACATCATTTGCAAGCAAACTACAAACTGAAAACAAAAACACATCACGGGAAACAGAAAATCAGACCTACAAACATAGCGAAAACAAATCAGCAGAGTGTCGGTATATCACTACAGTGGTAGCAGAGTGGATCACCGGAGTGTGGCACATCACAGTGGTATCAGAGAAAACCTTACCAACCACCTTGTGTTGGTTTCAAAGAGAATTTCAAGAATTAAATTTGGAGGTTTTGAGTCAAATCTAGTTTGGCTCATCACAATGGTATCAGAGCATATCACTAGAGTGGTAGCAGAGTGGATCACCGGAGTGTGGTTCATCACAGTGGTATCAGAGCGGTTTCCTGCCAACCTGTTGGGTAAGTTTCAGCCGTAGTTCAGAGGTTTCAGTTGAACATGGCCACTTCCCAGAAGCAATGGGAAAGGAACATAGAGAAGCTTAAACAAAGATTGAAAAGGTTGGATGAAAGTTGGAATGGGATGAAGAAGTTATGTTCTTATTGTAGAGAGCCATACGATTTAAACCATGATTGTCCCTTGAGACCTAAGGGCAAGGCGCATAGAATAATGTGGGTTCCCTATGAGGATTCAGAACCAAAGAAAATAGACCCTGCAAAACTAGATAGAGTAGCATGACATATAGCTTCCATTTTTAAAAGGTCTACATCACAAAACAAAGAGGGGAAGAAACAAGAGGTCACTGCAGTATCTAGGAGCCTGTATGATAAATTCTTAGCAGTTAACAACCAGCATACAGTTGATCCTTTGGAGAGAAAAAATCAGACCTTAGAAGATCCACTTGTTGATGATAGAGTTGAAATTTCTAAGGCAACTGTAGAGGAAAAGCACTTGAGTCCTCTTAAAAAAGAAGAAGAGTCAAAACACGAGGGTGAGGGTCCTGAACAAGATGTTGTAAGGTTACAGGATGATCATGTTGAGAGAGATGCACATGAAGAAAAGGGTCCATATGAAACCAATGAGGGTTTTGAGCTCCCTACATCTTGTGTATCAGCAATTGCTGACGAAATTTTTGATCATTTTGAAGATACCAATTCAGAGTATGTGCCAGAATTGTCTATTCATGATTCACGCAAGTCAGATCTATAGGATCCTTTGGTGGAAAAGGATGATAAAATTGATCAACCATTGACTCATGTGGACTCTACATCGTCTTGTGAGACATCCTATGAGACATATAGCAGTAGTTCCTTAGATGATGATGTGTGTGTTGATGATAGCATACATGATGATGCTAATCATGATGAGAATGAGGTTGACTCAACCTCGTACTATAGTGCAGATTTGGGTGGAGAACAGGAGGTGGATCAGGAGATGGAGTGCGAGATGATCGACAATCCATTGTTTGAGATAGATGCTTCTTGGTCATATGATAATCTACTTTTTGAAATAGATGTTGATCACCAACTTGACCAGAGTCCTGACATGAGCATTGATTGTGGATTAGGATTTCAGACAGGGTCCGCAGTGGAGTTTACTAAGGCGAGCATTGTGAGAAGTACTCAACACTTCTCTTCTAGTCCACATACAAAGAATTTGTTGATGTGTCAGTGTGGATTGGTTTAGGACATATACCATCCCTTTTTGGATGGAGGGTTACCATCTTCAATAGATAGATCTAGTGGTTGCAGATACCCAACTCAGTTGTTGGCGGGTGAGTGCTTGCAGGATCAATATTTAGTCTACCATCAGGCTGATGTGTATCCAACAAGGTTTGCTGCTCCTTGGTTTCAGAGACTACCAGTGGACACAAGGTTACAGATGGATTATAATGTTAGCAGGCTTGATGGCACAGGTGGATATCACATCCATGAGAGTTTAGCGGAGGTTATAGAGAGATGTTACGTAGCGAATGCTTTTAGTTATCCTTACCTCCTCATGATCGATGGACACGAGTTTGGCCTATATTGGGATCCAGGTGGAGACAGAGTTAACACTGTTGTTTGGACGGGTCCCAGTGTATTGCTTCACCACTTCTGGTATGGTGGAGTTAGGATCAATGTTGAGAGAAACTTGAGTGATATTCATAGCATTCAAGAAGTTGTTACCGACACTGATAACAACCCTAATTTTCATGATAACAATGATGAAACTTGGTATGAGCATGAGAGGAAGGTGATTACACCAGGAATTGATGTTTCTACAGAGTTGTCACAGGTGGGTACTCGAGATTTGGGTACTAACGATGCAATTTGTGGTGAAGATTCATGCCACAGTAAGCTTGACTTTTCATATCATACCATAGAAAATCAATTAGGAAATTTATTTATGGGCAATGAATCCCAAGATCATGAGTTAGGCGGATATGCAGATGCTTTGGAAGAAGAAAGGTGCGAAGATATTTCCAAAGCAACAGCTTCCACAATATTTGTTGAGCCATCCTATGGGGTACATAGCAGCAGTACCCTTGTTGATATCGTGGGCGACACTGATAGCACGCCCGATGCTACTTATCAATTAGTGAGCGATGATGATTCGACCTCATATCACAGTGCAGACCTTGTTTTAGAGAACTTGCATAGGAGTCTTGAGTTTCAGAAAACTCATCATTTGGTTGGGAAACTTAAGGTCAATGATAACATGACTGCTACAGCATTAGAGCATTTTGATGTTGCTCAACAGATGTTAGCTACGTATGGTTGGGGCACTCGTATGTCAGATGAGCACGGTCATAGTAGCCTTTCCCTTGCAGAACTCCATGCCCTACGAGAAGCCATTAGGGTGATGAAACAAAATTACTTATAGTTACTAGTTGATAGGGATTATCTTCTCGAGTGGGGGTGCACTTGCTATGATGCACTAAAGGGGAAAGAGGAGGAGGTTGATGAACTCACTCATGAGCTTGAGGGGACTATGGACTCATTAGAGAATGCTTAGTTGGCCCTTCAGGAGTCACACTCACGGCGGGAGGAGCTTACCGTGGTTTCTAGTTTGGCACAACCTTCACCAGCTTTCAATACAGTTCAGGTTTCCATGGCAACAGTTGGTGAAGAACATATGACCACGGATTGTGGTGGTGAGAAGGTCGAGGATGGGGATACTACATCCATCACGGTTTCAGGTGCGATGGATACAGTTGGTCATGGTTGGCAGCTTGATGAGCCCGTTCAGGAGTACAATTCAGTGTATTGTTCTAGGGACTCGGAGTTGGATGGTTCAGACCAGCAGGGAGTGAGCGCGCAGTTTGTGAATAACCCCTTGTTTGAGTTTGATGGTGGTTTGATCTATGAAAATCCACCCTTTGAGCTAGAATTCAATCATACTCCTAATACTAGTTCCAGGTTGAGTGACAGTCGCAGTGTTTTGGATCATCCTCGTGCATCGGGGTTCCACACAGGGCTCATGGAGGAGTTTAATAGTGTGTACACGGTGAGGAGTGCTTATAGTTATGCCTTTGATCCACCTATACATGATTCAAATTCGATGCACAGTTCTTGGGAACAAGGTGATTCTCTTGGTGCAGTCAAGGGGAGTAACTCTTCTTTGTGTCCAAAGTTACCATCTCCAAAAGATGGGACTAAAGGCTGCCAGTACCCGATTCAGGGGCTTGCAGGGGATTACTGGCAGGGACAACAGTCTGTCATCCATCATGCTGATAGGTATCCGACAGGTTTTTTTACTCTAATGCCACAGGGATTTCACACGGATACATGGTTACAAGGTGATTACAGTGTCAGCGGACATGATGGGTTCATTAGCTATCACTTCCATGGGTGTTTTGGAGAGGCTGGAGAGAGATATTGTATTGCGGAAGTTTCTAGATACTTTTATCTCTTCATGACAGATGGATGTGACTTCAGGTTGTATTGGGATCCGGGTGGTGACAGTTCTAGCACCGCAGTTTGGTTGGGTTCCGACAGGTTGCTTCACCATTTTCAGTGTGGTGAAGTTGTGATCAGAGTTGCACAGCAGAAGTCAGAGATTATCAGACATGGAAAACTTCCATTCTGGGTTTGGGACCCAGGGACTTTTTGCATAGGTGTGTTTATGTTGGCATGTCAAGAGGCAGTTGACGATGCATGGGACATTCCACAATTCTTCTTTCAGGCCTTCCGAGGAGTGAGGTTTCTTTGCAGTAATGATTGCTTGGGGACAAGCAATTTTAGGGAGGGCGGACTGTAATGTCCCCATTATTTCGCGAGCATCAAAGTTATTGGATTAGCCTATTATGTTGATCCTCGTAGGCTAGTGGTTTTGGATAGAGGGTCACTTGAACAGGAAATTGGTCGGTTAAAGGCAGTATTGGTATTCGGAGTGTGGTGACGTGGTGGAATTGCACGTTTGGCATGCTATGGGAGATTAAAATATTATTTTTCATCACTGTTTCACCTTCTAAGGCTTTTGGGACCATGTGCCTATTAATTCAAGGGGTTAAATTCTATTTTTCAATTACTATTCATCACTTAAGTGAAAAAGTTATAACTTTAATGAATAGTGTTTTTTTAAAGTGAATAGTGTTTTCAATGACAAATTATAAGAAAAGGAGAGAGAGTTTGAACTTCTTCATGCTTGAGATTATTTTGTTGAATGAAACTTGAAGTGTGGAGTTTGGGAGAGAAGGAAACTAGGGTTTCCCGATTTTTGCAGTGGGTAAGCCTGGATTGGGCTTGTAGTTAGGAATTTGGCATCTTGAAGGTGTGAAAGACCACCCTAAAGTGCTGGTTATTTTCTGTTGCTGCATTTTGGAGCTTGGAATTGTTGATAACAAGTTGTTGGAGGCATCTTTCGGAAGGATATTTGCTACTAGAGTCTCCATTTTCCATCCAAAGGGAGTTGTTTACATTTTATGAAGTTTTTGAGAGTTGATTTAATCACCTACAGCCAGTTGCCATTACATGAGGGTTTGTGACAGCCAAAGCAAGTGAAACGCCTTCAATTTGCACCTGCTTTCTCTTCTAAAGTGGGCGCCCTCATCATTAGAAGCTTTTCCAACAAGATTTCGGAAGGAGAAACGTGTATGTAATTTTGTATGAGCAATCTATTGGGCGTGGGTACTGTAGCATGTCACTATTCACAGTGATGTTTGGCTATAAGTTAAATTAACTTATAAGATGTATTGTCTTTTGAATTTGGTGCAAGTCTTCTACTACATGTAAGCTCCTATATCATGAAGAATGCATCTTGACTATCATTTTAAATCTTGTTCGAGTATCTCTTTGAAATGAATGTAAGTTGTCCACTTATGTACTCCCTCTTATGCAATGAAGAAATTCTCTTAACTATGAAATTGAGTCATTGCTTGGGTATCATTGAAGTTTAGTTTATTTTGAATTCACATTGTATGTTTATGCTTGTTGTTACCATTTTAACATCATTTGCAAGCAAACTACAAACTGAAAACAAAAACACATCACGGGAAACAGAAAATCAGACCTACAAACATAGTGAAAACAAATCAGCAGAGTGTCCGTATATCACTACAGTGGTAGCAGAGTGGATCACCGGAGTGTGGCACATCACAGTGGTATAAAAGCAAACCTTTCCAACCACCTTGTGTTGGTTTCAAAGAGAATTTCAAGAATTAAATTTGGAGGTTTTGAGTCAAATCTAGTTTGGCTCATCACAGTGGTATCAGAGCATATCACTAGAGTGGTAGCAGAGTGGATCACCGGAGTGTGGTTCATCACAAATCTCTAATAATCTTTTAGCTCTATTTGTACCACTAGGAAATGTAGATCTAGATTGCTTTCCAAACACACAGTGCTCACAAAAGTCATTTTTTTCCAATATTATAATTAGGAATACTGCCAACCAAATTTTTATTAAGTAATGTCCTAAGACCTTTTTCACCTATATGGCCCAATCTATGGTGCCATAGCATACATGTATTTTCAGCTTCAGTTACATTTGATAAAATATTTACATTGGAGGTATTCAGCTTAAACAAAGTCCCAATCCGAGATCCTTTAGCAACAACCATATTCCCTTTCACCAACTACAACCACCTTTGTCAAATGTCACATGCATTCCAAAATCATTAAACTTAGAGACAAAAATTAGATTCCTCAAAAGTCCTAGAATATGTAAAACATCATTAAGTGTATTAATACTACAATCACTGAAACACAATTTTACCTCTCCTTTTCCAACAACTTTTGTTGTGTTGTTGTCTCAAAAGGACACATCTCCTCCATCATATGCAGTATACTTAGAGAACCACTCCTTTCTAGGAGTCATATGATAAGAGCAACTTGAATCAAGAAGCCAAGAGTTATCAACAATAGTATTAGAAGAAATGACTAATGCATCATTACTGTCATCGTATTTTTCTATAGGAGCATCAATACTCTTCTTCTTGCTCTTACAATCCTTTTTAATATGTCTAGGTTTTCTGTAATTGCAGCACTTTACCTTACTCTTACCAGGGGTTTTTTAGACTTACCCTTTCCTTTCTTGTCTGCTTTAGACTCCTTCTCTTTAGGCCTACCTTTTACAAACAAGGCATCTTGGGAGCTAGTTTTAGATTTCCTCCTCATCTCCTTTGATAGGAGAGTAGGAATGATGTTGTCCATCTTTGGATCTGCACCATTACCACTAATTGCAACTATTAGATTTTCCCAAGAATCTGGTAAAGAGAAAAGCAATAAAATGCACTTATCCTCATCCTCAAGCTTTACATCTACGGATGCTAACTGACTGAGAATTAAATTGAAAGCGTTTAAATGTTATGCTACTAAATCACCATCTTTCATTTTTAATGAATATAATTTCCTTTTCAGATACAACTTATTTGTTAGACTCTTTGTTTGATAAATTTCTCCTATTCTTTTCCATAATTTATATGCACTGGTTTCCACTGAAACATTTAAAAGAACAACATCAACAAGACACAATCTAATTGTTCCTCTTGCCTTTTTATCTAACTTATCCCAATCTTCATCTAACATAGTTGTAGGTGTCTTTGTCTCATTATTAACCACTAACCATTCATCTCTTTCTTCAAGAAGATCTTCCATTTTTAATTTCCACATTTCATAGTTAGAACCATTGAACTTTTCAATATCTAACCTTGAATTCATTGTAACAAAAACTTAATTCCAAAATCAGAAAATTACTAAAATAATAAGAGCTCCCACTAAGCCAATAAATCCTTCAAACATTAAGAGAATGGCATCCCAATACTCTACCCAACCTCAGCTTTGATACCAAATGTTGAAAAATGAAGTGTTTTCTTAACTTAATACTCTGTAAAACTTTAATATTGCTGATCTAAGTAAGCTCTTTCTTTGTTACATATATTCTTTGTGGGTGATTATCTTGATTAATTCATTTTAGTGTTGTAGAATGAAGAGAGAAGTTGATAGAAGAACTAGACAGGATATTAGAAGGACCACACAAGATATAATGTGGAGAAACTCTTTCAGGAAAAAACTCCACCAAGAATTATTCTATTATTCAATCTTTGAATTACAATAGCTCCAATTCTTTCTTGAGAATGCTTTTTTTGTCTTTACCAATATTCTTCACACCTGCAATAACAATTATGGAAACTCTCTTCAACTTGAATGAGATATAGAGACAATATGCAACCTTGTAATCTCTAAATGGTGATAATTACATTACACAAGCTCAAGCCCTTGAAAAGGTACGCCATACTCCTTCAAGTTGAGTTATTATGTGAAGACTAAAGTTTACAACATGTGCTTCATACATTTGGGCATCCCAAACTAAAGCTACAACTTCTCCTTCACTTCGGTCATAATTACAAAGCTCTTCCTCAAAGTTGGTGCCCTTAAGTAATCCTACTTAACTAAGCCTTCAGAAATATCTTATCATGCACGAGAGGTAAATCCAATAAACCATCTTGGGTGCCCAAGTTGGCTCCAAGTGATTTCTAGCTAACTGAAACATTTACTCAACACCATTCCCAAAGAATGGTCATCCCCTGTTAACTGGAGGTAGTCCATGTTATCTGTCATACAACTCAATGTTATTAGCCATGCATTCCAAGTTAACTGAAGTTAACTAACATACAACTGAAACTAGCTGAAGACAACTGAACCATAACTGAACTAAACTAAACTAAACTAATTTTGAACTGAACTAAACTAATTTTGAACTGAACTAAACTGAACTGAACTAATTGGAACTAAACTAAACTAAACTTCAAGCATGCAAACATCAAATCCTAACTCCTAGGATCTTTACATGTATTCAGAAGTGTTAATTGTTACTCTGTATAGTTAAGTGAACACAAGGTGAGTGTCACCTTACCATGTCAGTGTCACTTTCTAGAGTTTGGAGCTCTCACCCACAAAAGAAGAATCTGACATCTAAGCATGCATGCCTGAAGAAATACCCTGAGAAAACGTTGCCCCAACAACCACCAAACTATTGGAGACCTCTTCCATACCTCCACAACCTCCCACACTCACATGATCTGCACTAGACACACTAGATAGGAAAACCCTAGTCATAACCCCCAAACACTAACACCGAGACCACAACACCACCGACCCTTGATACTCCACCCAATTCTTTCTTCAAAGAGACAACGAACAAAAAAATTCCACCATCCACTGGCCGTGAGCAAGTGACGCCAACCCAACACCAAGATCGCACCCAATAGAATCTACAAGAGAAGAAAAAAGAAAATGCATAGAAGGAACACAACATGCAAGCAATGGCCTACTACAAGCCACAAGTAGTCTTCATCCATCCACCATAAAACTGAACCATTTTACTAGTTTGTTGTTTGTCCAATGGATAGAGTATATGCTTTCCATGAATTAATGGGTATTGTTATTATTTGCTCGGCATTAGTAAGTATGTTGCATAGTAGGCTTGCTTAGTTTTGATTATCATAAGGTGATAATTTAGCAAAAGATCATCAAAATATGTTTGGTTATGTCATCATAAAATGCTTAATATATGACTCTGTAGCCCAAAATAGGCACTAGTCTTGCATGGTTTTCCTTCCCCCATCCTCAAAAACAATTCTAAATTCAAACAACCTCTTAGTGCTTTAGTTTTTTGTTTATTTCATGTCTCAAATTCATGCCTGTAATGAAATGAGAACAAGTGGTGTACCATTATTCGATGCAACCATACACATCCTTGTTGTATTGTATGAATTTTATTTGCTTTACACTGTGTTGCACCATAACCTGAATATTTATATCCAGTGTCATATAAGACCACCCTCCTAGGTTTTGCAAATCTTGAAGTGCAGGGGAGAAAAGTATAAAATCCATCTCATGTTTGTTGGCCACTAATCTTGAATTTCTTGAACATAAGGGTTGGCTATCCTTTAGAGGATTTTCAAGGTTCAACTAGAAAAAACACCAATAGGTGGGATCAAACCACCTCTCTTCAAGGTGTGCTTAAAACATACAACCATTTAGTCAAGAATGATAGCTCCTTTAAGGCTCATTTATATAGCCCACCAGAACATCAACTTTGGCTAATGCTTGGTGATGAAATATATGTTATCAAACCCTTGAGAAAGGAAAATAAAGAATCCATAATATTTTTATTTTTAAGATTGTCTTATTTTATAGGGAAAGAGCATACATAGGTGGACTCAAGATCACCTTACATCATAAAAGAAGAGCATGGGTGGCTTAATCACACAAAAAAACATAGACAAGTAATATATTTTTAATTTTTATTTAGTTTTATTTTGAATCTTTATCTAGCATATAAAATATTGATTGGTTGCATATAAAATAATTTTGAAATAAATTTTACACTTTAAAATAAGATTTAATCATATTTTTGTTAGGAAAAGGTGTGTTGTCTACATTGATTATTGTTATAATGTAACATTTTATTATTTTGTAGTGCACCTAGGGGATCTAGAGATGTGTGCATCACATGGGTTAGTATTCTTGGAGCCACTTTGCGTGTTGTATATATAACATTGTGATAAATATTTAATGTGTGGTTGCACATTGGAGTAATATTTAATATTGGGAAAACTTAAAACCAAAAAGTAAATGTGGGGGTTAATAGTTATGTAAGCTCATGGTATTAGTCACATGGTTTTATGTAATACCACTTGGTATTTTTGTGTAAGCTTATGTCTATGAAAGAAATCACATGGGTAGTTTTCTAAGGTTGGTTGGTTCATTGGTTGACTATTTTGGCTAAGGGGTTAAGATCATTTCTTTTTAGCATTTGTAGGGTTGAAACATAGCATGGGATGTGCAGTTACATGCTTGTTCACATGGAATGCTTGTAGAGGGCATGATGTTTCAAAGGTGTTCATGAAGAACTTTGAAGATGTATTGTAATCTTTATTGGTGAATACTACATGAGTGATGTATGCTTTTGAAGTTTGAGTTTTTACCTCTTGAGGGTTTTCCTAGGGTATATCTTGTGTCATCTTTGATAATATGTTGTCTATTCCTTTGCATATGGATTTTGAATATTTGTTTGCATAGATTTCTCTATTTTGGTTATGTGGAAATTATCCTAGGTGGATGCATATTTTCTTTCAATTTTTACTTTAAAAACACAATCTCTAAGTAATTGTCTTTGCGGTAAATTTTTTAAGTTAATAGTAAAAATGTTAATTTTGTTTTACAAAATGCCAAAAAATATAAAAATCAATTTTAATTGAAAGTGGTTTGGCTAAAATGTTTTAGGATGAAAGAGTTTCAGTAAAACTATTTCAACTAAAATTGTCTAGTTAGCAACTCATGTGGCAACCTAACCCTATTTTGGGTCAAATTCAATAAAAAAACAACTTCAACTCCAAGATTCTCTAACTAAGGATATTTTTATAAATACCTTTTGGGAGTTCTCCAAGCCTAAAATCTAATATATATTCCTTGAATAATTTAATTAGTTTAATTATTAATTTTATGATTAAAAATTATAAAAAGTATTCTAAAATATAATTTAATTTTTAAAAAGAAAATGATACACTAGAGAAGATAATTTTCTCCAAAATGGTATGATTTTTTTATGATAAATAATTTAGAAAAAAGGTTGTCTTATCAAAACTATAGCATTTTGACTAAGTTTGATTTTTAAACATTATTAAAAAATAATATTCATTGAAAACTAATTTATTAGATATCCAAGTTAGCTAAGTGGAAAAAATAAAATAAAAAAGTAAATTTATTATATTTTTTGCTACAGGACTATTGACCTCACTTTAAAAAGGTAACAATCAAAATATCCTCTTAAATTTATAAAACAATATTTCCAACTAATTTTTAAAAAAATGTCAACATAAAATACACTATGAGTTTCACATTTCATTAGTTTCAAACATTTTAAAATTCAAAACATATGTCATTTTTAGGTGCTCCAAGTTGAAAAAATATATTTGTGATTTTCATTTCTTTTGAAAAAGTGGGAAATAGTTTTGATCTTTCACCCATTTATTAGATGCCAAATTGATTATATTGAAATCTCCACACATGAGCCAAGAGACAATAGAGAGAGACTTCACAATTAATGCCAAAGAAGAGGTTCATCAACATCATTGGAAACATAATTATTAATAAGGTCCCAAGAAAGTGGTTGTTAATATTAAAGAGGATCCACAAGGTATGGTTAGTGAGCCCACATTTGTGAGCCACTATGTGCCATTGCCACACAGGTGAAATGGAAGTGGTAAGTCCTCTATGACCTAGCTCGTGCTCACTAAGCAAGAAGTGACACTTTGGCCAAGTGACACGACAAAAAAATAGAAATCATGAAACCTACAATTTTTAATTTTTATAAACAAAATACATCAAGTTTGGAAAACCTTTATCAAACATCCCACACAATGTATTTCCTTTTGGGGTTAGTATGGCATTGAACATTCCATTCAATAAAAATCATGGAAGAGGAGAACCCAAGGGCATGTCATCTTCATCAAGCTCATCACAAGCTCCATAATTACTATTTAAAATTTCCTTCATGATTGTTGCCAATTTTGGAGATTGAGACCCAACATGTAGCTTGCTTTGATTTGGAACAAAATTACCTTTATTTGTCTCATGAGCTAGCTATGAGAATGATGAGAGGTAGGAGGAGAAGTTGGTCAAGACATTGGTTGTGATGAAACAATGCTAGCAAGAAATAATGTTCTATTAAAGCAATATTTTTTCACTACTTGTGGCAACTCCCCTAGGGGTTGACAATCAACCATATCTTTTGTTAGTGTAAATAATGTCTTTATTCATCTAGATAGGATAACACCTTTCTAGGATTGACCTATTCACACCTAGCTTAAGTTTACTTATGAATTTTAAGATTTGGTCTCACTTCATACGGTAGAGACATGTGTCCTCATCACTTGAGACACCTATTGACACTTGCTCACACACTTGCCAAGTGAGCTCACAAAAGTTCTATCCTTGGAGGGTTAGTCAATTATTCAGTCCTACCTCCCTACCTCATCTACCTTGCATATATATGCAAGGTTCATCATTATATATTTACACTCTTCATATTATATCGATTAGACATACTATTATGCTCATATCTTCACTAGTGGAAGATTATCAATTTGATATCTTTGATATTGGAATTATCCAACATCTTTCACCTTATTAGCCTTTGAACCTTCAGGCCCAATAGGAAATGATTGAGGACCAACACCTGTAGCTTCAAAATTAGGAATGTTTATCTTATTACTCACTATAGTCTAGTCATCCTCAAAAAATTTAGGTGGAGAATCATCAATAGGTTGCTTGTGTTGATGCTTAGAGTGTTGGGTAACCAAAGGACAATCTCTAATTTTATGTTCTAAGGATTGACACTCATAAGAGAGGTTTGACAAGTTGAGATACTTGAACCTTTGAGCAACGCTCTAAGTTCCTATTTGGACTTCTATGGAATCCTTAAATTCCTTGGATAGATTGAAATGTACACACAAATTCTTTTATGAGGGCAAGTTGAGAAAAAGCGTTCTTGCTCAACATGGAAAACACACCCCAATGAGGGCATGATGTGGTCTATGAAGGGCTAGAGTGGCAAGGGGAGACTAAATAATTCAACCCAAACTAAGAAAAGACTAGCAAAGAAGAATGAATGTATCAAGGGGCATGCTAAAGAATGGCCTTAGTAAATGTCTTTAGAAAAATGAAAATGAAATTAAAGAACCCCTTAGAAAGGTTTCCAATAGCTTCTAGGTAGACCCCACAAAGGATCCAAATAGAGTTGACCTAGCTCCTTGCATGTTTTCAAAGGGAATTTCACCTACAAAATGCTTAACAAGGGTGTAGTTCTCAAGCTGTTCACATGTACAAAATCTTGAACAAGCAAAACAACATCAAGAGTCGAAGATTGCCTTGTGAACCACTATTAGAATGAATTTAAAGGGTGCTTTAGAACCATCTTCTAACATGTCCATGCCAATAACCCCAATATCAAATGCTCAGACACTTTGATTGACAACCATATGAAAAAATGAAAAAGAAACTGCCCAGAAGTGAAAGAAATTTTGAAAACCCCAATAAGTGTGGAGATCTACTACTCTAGTGATGCAATACAACAATTGATAATCCTATGTGATTGTTAATTGTTGCAGCAAACACTTTCAACAAGGAAACCAATTTCATAAAAACTACTTGCAACCATAGAGAGCTCAATATTAAAGATTTTCCAACAACTAAGATGATTTCGAATCAAGAATAAATCTGATTTTGTTAACAAGTCTTCAATGTTTACAACAACTTCAAAATGAAATAAAACATGCCAAAAGATTTCTACAGGAAAACATCTTCAATCAAAAACTTCAAATTTGATTACAATAACTTCAATCAACACCTACAACAACCAAAAGCAACCATAATACTCTGCTACAACCCTCATGGACATCCCAACTAGCTTCACAAGTAACTTTTCCTCAAATTCTTGTGCTTCCTTTCACTTTTCTTCTATTGAACTCTCCTTTCCTCAACTGGGTATAGTTTTTTTCCTCTACTCCTCAACTGCATTTAACTTCCTTTTTCCCTCTTGGGCATTGCCATCCGTTCCCATTCAATTCTTGACCAGCAATTTGAATTGTTTTATAAATTAATTCATTCCACTTCCCCCTCCACTAGGCACCCAGATTCCTCCACTCCCCATTTACTGCATATTTTTAAATTTCAAGAGGAGTTACAAATG